>BSBK01000741.1:0-137500 GCA_027943335.1 Chamaecyparis obtusa | reverse complement strand
ATATGGTATCTAGTTTCCATCTACGTGTATTGAACTGAAAATTTATTTTCAAAATTGTAAAGGCTCAGTTTCTGTAGCAACTATTCACACTACATATGAGCTGGTGGTCACCAACGAACACTTTGATCTTTGTAAAACTTTGTGTCAATAATTGCTAGAAATTACGAAAAAGACAGGGAAAAAAAAGTCTCCATTTAGATACGAATATTTGATAATTTTTACGGAGTTCATATTTTGTGAGTGAGATTCCTAACATCAAGAATAAGGCATGAGAAATATCTAGTCCCTCTGAAATGAAAATTTGGTAATATATTAGGGACATGAATAACAATCAACACTGGTACAAGGATTTATTCTTCGGAAGGTTTAAATTTTTTAGAAAAATATGTAGCTAGGAGATATGATTCCTCACTCTTAGCCGATGAAGTATAATATTATATCATATTTTGTGTTAGTAAAGACAATTCCTCATTAAATCCGTTCAAAATAGAATCAAATATATTTATTCTCTATCCTATGAAATCCTAGAGGAATAATTAGAAAATAATATTAAATTTGTACTTAGTTGGCTGGTAAATTCCTCAAAGAAATATTTTGGAACTACTACTTTGGAACTACAATTGAGATTATAAATAATATGATCTTCTAGGATCATAAAAGGGAATAAAAAAATGTATGGAGAGATTGTTTACCAAAATTAATATGCACATTATATAAAAACCCTTTGTCTTTGTTCTTTCCAAAGAATTACCCTCTTACACTACTCAAAGAACAGTGAAATATTTATCTTCCTCTTTTCCCATAAATCAAGGTTCCTCTACAGAATCTAAAGGGGTGTTAGAAGTGAAAATCTTAGCAACAAATAGAAGAGAAAGGCTACCAAGGGTAAAAATAGTACCATGGATGATAGTATCGTCACATATAGTGATGAGTATATCAAAAAATTCAGGATTGAAAAGAAAGATGAGTGAATTAGGACAATAAATGTAGACAAGTTAAAATAAGAAACAAAAGGGATGATACTATTGAAAAGAAATAAAATATCCAAGGCTTCATTGACTAATAAGCTAGAAAAAGAGGCAAGAATGAAACTTTTCAATAAACGAAAGATGAGAATACCTCTAGTAATTAAAGAACCTCTAAATTTTAATGCTTTAGTAAATACAATATGTTAATATGAAGGTGTAGAGATTGCATTTGATCTCTATAATGGTGCACTTTTTTGAAATATAAAGAAACCATTGAAATTACTATTATAAAACATATTATGTTCTTCCAATTGAGTATGAATAAAATAGGGCCAAAATTAAGAAAGGAACTTTCTAAGGCCTTAAGTGCTAGAAGGTAGAAGGCAATGCAAAAAGAATCAAATCTTAAAGATTGTGCTCTCGAGAAAATATATGAAGCTTTTTCTACGTAGGATAAAAAGATGATTAATAAAACTATAATTAAGACATACAAAACCAAAGTGAGGGTAAATATTCTGATGGGGAAAGATGAGGATGACTTCTCTAGAGTAAAGAATAAAAAAATATATATATCACTTGTGAAGTTACAAAGAAACTTAAGAGATCTAAATTTCCTCTCACAAATATGATGATAATGTATTCTTTGATGGCTAGCATAAAAATATTCATGATGTTGTTGAAAAGACTCAATAGAATACTAAAATAGACTAAAAAATGCCCTCCCTTTTTAAAAATATAGGGAAAAATCATGACAAAAAGGAGGATGTACAAGGTCACTCCACCAAAGGTCTTGATGAACCAAAAATTAATACATAGAATTTTAACACTATTAATCAAGGAATATCTAATGTTGCATGGGGTAATCAAATGTATTAGAGAAAAAAGTTTATGTTCCCAAAGAAGATACTAAGAAATGCTTGAAACTAGAAAAATCTGAATTTGGTGAAGAAAAATTGCTTGGGGATTCTATAAATTTTTTTGGAGACTTTTCCTTGGATCTACTTAATATCAAAGTAGACATTCAACCTATTATGTTTTCTAAAGAACTAAATATTTTGGTAAAGAAAGGAAAATTAGATATTGATCAAGTATATCCTTTATAGCTTGATTTCACTTGGCTAATATACTCCATCACTTGGCTTGATAAGTGTTAATAAAGTCCCAAGAGGACATTCCTAGTTCAATAAAAGATTCAATTGGTGTTCTCAAAGGCCTTCTTAAGATATAGTTAGATGAATTTGTACTAGCAACAAAAAATTTATCTTTTCTTTTGTAAGAGTTTAAGAAACACAATGTTTCTATTGAATATCATTCGAAGAAGGAGATATCCAAGGAAATAGAAGACAAAATATTTGAAGCCATTGTCAAAATATGTTTTTTTTTCTCACTCAAGTTGTTGGAAAAAACCAATAAACTTGATAAATGTTTCAATGAAGTGATTGGTGTCTACAAGTCTAGCCATTAGTGGCCTTCTTCCACTAAAAAAATCTAAGACAAGATAGCATCTTTTGAAGCTCAAATCATTTTTACATATAATGTAACTAACTACACACATGATGTTTCTATTGAGGAATGATACAATCTTTAAATTCTTAATGTAAAGCTTTAGCAACTATGTGAATAAAACAATAATGTGAAGAGGCTATTTAGACACCTAATAGATAATATGGAGGAAGAATTAACTTCTATGATTAATATTTATAAAGGAAATAGCTTTCTAGAAAATGAATTTAGAATTCTAGAAAATTTGTGTCTAGTAGAAGAGTTGTTGGAAGTTCTTTCTTGTCTCTACACTTTCGTGAAAATCATTGTGGATGGATGGAAGTCACTGTGGGTGAGGTTGTTGAAAATATTTTAGTCAATTCTTTCATGAAAATAAATCCTTTCTTGCATTGGGTATTCTTTTCCCTATACATATATTTGATAGTTATTTCTATTGAATATTGTAAAATTGTACAAACAAGTTATGTATGTACACATGCATATATAATGCAAAAAAAACATTGTGTAGCCCTTGCCCTTGATTTCATAGGGGGTGAAGATTTTAGATCAATTTTTTCCATCAATGAAAAAGGGGGAGATTGTAGGACACATGGCAATTTTTCTTTTCATTAATACATCAAACTTTTCTTTAGGTAATGGATCTCTCTATGGTATTTTTCTCATCTGAAATAGTACTCTACTGATAATATACATTATTTTTGTTATAGGGATATGGATTCCTATGGGAATGTCATTAGGATTAATTTATATATAAATGTGGTTCTCTCCAGAGTCTTGGGGTTTCTTTGGTGAAAGATTTTACATGCTCTCTACCTCATAATCTTTCATCTACTCTTTGTAATCTACTCTTGGAAGGTTTTTGACCAGTTTAATTTCTCATGACATTACATATTTTTGGTGTATCTATAAGAATTTTGAATCCTATTTGTTTTCTTCTTAGACCTATAATATCTTCATCCAATGTATCTAGTACGCCACACTTACTAGTATTGACTACTTCTATATCTTTAGCAAAAAAAAATTTCTTTGAAATATTCTAGTATTTTGTGGTAACCTTGGTTATAATTAAGGATTTATACAATGATAAAATAATTTAATGAATTCTTTTGATTCACTTTACATGTATAAAAAATTGGATTTGTAAGAACAACTATCTAACACACTACACTCTATTTTGGTCAATATTTTGGAAACTGAGTGTGTGATGGTCACGTGTAAATTGAAATGTTTTGGAGATAATTAAATTATGAATTTTTGAGAGATAACTATGAAGAGAAAAAAAAATACAAGCCAAATATCAGATTGAAGAAGTGCACAAGGGAAGATTTTCATAAATCTTTGAGTATGATAGAGGTGTTTCAGTTGACCATTAGCATTTTTTGAATACATAACAAATTAATATTTTTCTTATCTAAGGCTATAAGGTTCCTTTAGAAAGAAAGAACACTATTAAATGTATACAAAAGTAATTGGTATATTTTAGTGAGAATAGTCCCACTCTAGTTTTTACCACTTTTGGTTTTCCACATATAAATCTTGTGTCCTTATGTATTTATGTTATACATGTTATTGGTTTAGCTTTTGTTCTGGTGGTTTTTAAATGAGTTATTTTAAGATTTGAGATAGTTTAGTCAAAAAATTAATTATGTTATTTTGCCTCCCTTTTATCACCAAATTGTGTTAAACATATATATCTTGTCTTTTTATTCTTTTATGGTCATGCTACATATATAGGTCATGCCTAGTGTAGTCATTTCCACTCAGTCTCCACTAGCTCCATCTCATGATTACCATCCTAGGTTTTCACAAGGTGCTACGACTAACTATAGTAGATTTAAGAGTATCCCCTCAATCCTTGAAATAATAGTTTGTGTAGGAACCTATGCTTGAGTTTGACTACCACAAGTCTTCTTAGATGGATCTTCTTTTGGTTTTAGTTCTTGTAGTAGATCAAGTCTTGACTTCTCCCAAGTCTGTCACTATACTATTTACAAAGATAAGTGGGTCAACTTTATATTTTGCTCAACATGGGTCACCTACAGACTACAAGGCTTGTATTTTTAACACTCTTCATGAGATTCTAGCATTGAATATGATCTTTACATTATTTGTCTCTCTCTTCACTTGTGCTCTTGTACAAGGTCATTGAAGTAGCCATGCACTTGGTTTTATCAATTGGTGTGGTGTATAGAATTTTTATAGTCATTCTACCATTATAGGGCCTCAACCTACCTCCCTATATGATCACTATTGTATGGATGGTGGTTTTCTAGTGAATGATTTATGAATTAAGTATTTTTATCTATAATTATAGATTAAAGTGCACCTACATGTCTTCTTCAGTTCTTCTCTATTAATTTGGTTCTCCTCTAGATAATCCTTATAATTTTTTTATTATGTTATTATACTATTTTTCATTAACATTATTTTTTAATTTTTGAGAATGATGCAAAGTATTCGGTACATTTGGGTGGTGCAGGGGCACCTAGAGAAATAGGGTCCTCACCAATAGAAATTTTGTTTTTCCAAGCTCTAAGAGAGCCTTTTAAATGTAATAAAGGTCTAATGACCTGGTTGTGTGTTTTGGAAATATTAGTTAGGTGATTAGAAGTCCTAGGAGTCTTTGGATAGACCTCAAGGTGAGTGAGGTACTCTCTGTCATGAAGTCCTACTGAAAGGACATGAGTTAATTTAGAGGTTTTTCAAGATGTTAGTAGGGAGACATAAGTTTCCTATCCTAGAGGTCACCTTGGAAGGGTCTCTAGTCTTAGAAGCCTAAGAGTTATCCATTTTAGCAAAAGTTGCAAAGTGCAACTTCGCAACTTTGAAAATGTTGCTCGACAACATTTAGCAACTTCATCCTATTATAATGGATTTGACCTCTACCATGATATGAACCATAATAATGATGGGAAAAGACCTAAGAGACCATATTTAAACTTAACAAACCCTAATATTGCAAGAATGTGTGTGTCAAAGTATGGACAATATACTGTTGTGTCTGATATGTACATGAATATATACCACAGTGAAGAAATGAAAGCTTTTGTGTGTTAAGTTTACTATTGTAAAATCTTGGCATTTTTATTTGGTGTTTATAGAATAATTTGTATTTATTAGATTACATTGTGTGAGTGTTTTATTTCCTTGCATTGTAAATATCTTGTTGTGCCAGTCCGCTATCCTGAACCAGGTAGTTGGTCTTGTGAGCCATGTAAATCACTATCCCATCATAGACACAGTATGGCCTTTTGGGGATAGTGAGTGGGTTCAATGTACTTTGTGATTATAGGAAGAGGGGGCTTCAAAAGCAATGGAATAATTTTTAACCTCTTTCCCTAGGTGAGCCAGAGCAAGCCCGGTTAGGGAGGAGTGTTGATTGCAGAGGTTCTAACTTGCAGGGTTGTGAAGATATGGGAGAATGGAAGTATGGTTTGGAAAGGGGATTGAGTAAGCCTACTTTGGTGTGAAGAAGAAGGTCTTACCAATCTAGGAAGACACTTGATCAAGCCAAGGAACATTCAGGCCAAAACTAGGCCTAGAAATCCTCAAAACCCTTCGTTTGTGTCAGGGCTCTCTATGGTCATTTGGAGGCCCAAAACCCCAAAATCCTTGAGCTCTAGTTGAAAGAATAGGAGTCTCAAAAGGAATCTTGGAGAGGTTAGTGGAGAAAGGTTGAGTTATTTCATTATTTCTTAGAGCAGGAGGGGTAATAGGGGCACTTTCCTTGTAGCCCTATTTTGGTAGAGAACCTTGAAATTCGTAAGAAGAATCAATGAAAGAGGATAACTTAAGAATTGGAAACAATATGTTGGAAGGTTAATTATCACCTCCATGACCTTGCAAGAACCTAGGAGAGTTATGTGTGATTAGACCTTGGAGAAGGCTAAAAAGCCTAATGTATTCCTCACCCAAGATGAGTACCTAGAAGTGAAAAGCTTGGAATTTTACACTAGATAGAAGAATGGGGTTAGGATTGGGGATTCCCAAGCTATGGAGGGATTATATAGATCCAAGTGGTGATCTTGTAAGACACCTTAGGTCTTGTAAAATACTATTGGCATGAACTTGTGATTAGTTCATCCCGTCTCCCTATCAAGTGGTATCAGAGCCTTATAAAGGTGTGGGAAATGCAATTGAAGAGCAAGGTGGATGCTTTCACCTACTAAATATAGTGGATCAAGTAAGATGGTGACCAATGTAGAATTGACCAAGAAAGTAGAAGAGGAAGAGGAGGATAACAGTTTGTTGAGAGAAAGAGTAGCACAACTTGAGCGGTTGTTAAGTGATGTCCAAGACAAGGTAGACAAAGTTAAGGACAAGATGGAGAAAAAAGAAGAGAAGGAAGCCAAAGAGAAGGAGATTGAGTTGGAGGAAGAAAGCCCAACACCAGAACTTGTTATACCAGAGCAGCGTTTCTTGAAGGCATTGAAGGCAATAAACAACAAAGCTTTGGAACGCATTCCTTTGTTTAGTGGCAAGATGGATCCAGATCTTATCATGGATTGGATTGATGGAATGAAGAACCATTTTAAATGTGATGGTGTCTCTGATGCTCAAAAGGTCAATGTAGAAAATTCAAGGTTAAGAGGTTTTTCCTTAACCTGGTGGAAATTTGTCCAAATAGAAAGAGAGAAAGAAGGAAAGAGCCCCATAGTCACTTGGAAAGGAATGGTGGCTAAAATTAGGCAGGCTTATATTCTTGATGATTATGAGATATGGTTGCATAGGAGAAGGTAGAACCTTAGACAAAAAGAGATGGATGTACACTCTTACACTGAAGAATTTCAAAAACTATGCCTAAGGTCGAAGGTGGTGGAAGATGAAAGCATTAGGTTGGAAAGATACATGAATGGTCTTAAATGGTCCATCCAAGAGGATATGAGCCTTGTTACTCCTAAATCAGTCCATCAATGTTACCAAATTTCTTTGAAGGTGGAAGAGAAAGGAAAGAGGAAGCAAGACTAGACCTCAAAGATTAGAGGAAGAGGTAGAGATGGCAGAGGACATAGGGGAAGCTATGGGGATAGAAGCAATGATGGTAGACCTCAAGGTGAGTCCAAGTTGACTGAACAAAGTGGAGAGACCAGTCAAAGGGGTGGTTCAAGCAGAGGTAGAGGATTTGCAGGAAGAGGTAGATCACCAAGAGGAAGAGGACCATCTTATTTTTCCACTATGAAGTGTTCTCACTGTCAACAATTGGGGCATCCTACCTATAGGTGTCCTAAAAAGGGATCCTCTTCACAAGGTGAAAAGAAAGTGGCACATGTACATGAAGATGCTTCAAGTGTGAAGCCTCTTGATATTAAATTAGATTTAGAGAGTGGTGAGAATTTGATTATAAAGAGGATCCTAATTAGGGAACCAGCCAAGGAAGAACCAAAACAAAGGAGGTCACTCTTCAAGGTAAGGTGTCAGATAATGGGAAAAGTTTACAAAATTATAATAGACTCAAGGTCTACTAATAACATTATTTCAGAGGAGGCCATTACCAAGCTCAAGATTCCAAAAATACCTCATCGAACTCCTTATAAGATCACATGGTTAAACAAAGGGCAGCATGTCTTCGTGAATGAGTAAGCATGGATTGAGTTGACCATAGGTGGGTATAAAGACAAGCTCTTATGCAATATTTTTCCAATGGATTCCTATCACCTATTACTAGGTAGACCTTGGAAGTTTGATAGAAAGGCCATGCATAATGGTGAGCTCAAATCTTATACTTTTATGAAGGATGGAGTGAGCTAAAAAATTCAATCATTACTTGAACAAGACAGCCAGGGAAGTGGAGCTAATGTGCTGATGTTGAAGGGGAGAGAGTTCGTGAAGACTCTTGGAAAAGAAGGAGTCAGTTATGCTATTCTAGTGAAACCCAAGGATGACATAGGGGCCAAGAAAGAGGACATACCTCATGAAGTGCAGTAGGTTTTGAAGGAGTTCAAGAGCATCATATCAAATGGAGCACCTACCACCTTTCCACCTAAGAGAGAAATCAGCCATCAAATAGAATTAGTCCCAAGGGCATCATTGCCAAAAAAGGCACCTTACAAGCTAACTCTTGAATAGAATAGGGAAGTTGCAAAGTAGGTACAAGAATTGATGGATCAAGGGCTAATAAGAAAGAGCATCAGCCCATGTGTTGTTCCTACCATTTTGGCACCCAAGAAAGGAGGAACATGGAGATTGTGTACAGACTCCAAAGCCATTAACAAGATTACAATCTAGTACAGGTTTCCCATACGTAGGATTGAAGATATCATGGATTACCTAGGAGGGGCTAGGTATTATACAAAGATAGACCTTGAAAGTGGTTATCATCAAATAAGAATAAAAGAGGGAGATGAGTGGAAAACATCTTTCAAAACCACTGAAGGACTCTATGAATGGCTAGTCATGCCATTTGGCCTCTCCAATGATCCAAGCACATTCATGAGGCTTGTTAACCCATTTTCATGTCATGGATAAAATCCTTAGAAAATGGTCTGCACCTCCAAAAAATTTCATGGCTTCTAGTCTTTCCCTTTGGCCTTTGCAATGTTTTTCATGTCTTAAATCCTTGAAACCCTAGGCAAATATTCATAAATATAGCCATTGGGAAGAAAAACCTTTGTTTTACCTTGGCCCTGTTATATTTCTTCATTACCTTTTCGGGCCACTTAAATCTTTTATATGGCATGTGCATTTTTCCTTCCTGGTTGGTTAGAGCTTCACTTTATCTCTAGCGCTCATGTCTTTTTCTCAATGATTATGTGACTAAGTGTTGGCATAATATTTCAATGCTTGGTGGTTACTGATAAATTTTATGTGACTCAGTGAATGGCTTACCCTTCCTTTAGTTGCTGATTTGCGAAGTGTTGGGCCCTATTTTTAGATGGTGGTACATGTGGACAGATTTTCAAATCTATGCCAACATGTCATGTAGTTATTGGTTGCTAGCGGTGAGTTGGATTTCATGTCAGTGGGGCCCGATGTCAGAAATTTTATATCAATGGCTAGCATATGTTCCCATGGAATATTCTCGCCTGATGCGATCATGTGCCTGCCATCTAATTAGATGCCAATAGTCAAGGTGGGTCCACTGCTATGTGTAAAAAGTTTGGTATTTTTTTATTGGTTGTAGAGAAATGAGGTGGATTTACTATCAGAGTGTTCATGGCCAAGGAAGAAAGGTCAAAGTGGCTCACTTGTCAATTCTTTGCAACATGGTGGTTTGTGATTTGATGAAACATCCTACACAGTGGGGTGGGGTCAAGCTTAAGGTGACGTAGGCAAAGATTCCAAATCTACAGTGGGTGCATGACCTCAAAGAATCTTCTAAGCCCTTGAGATTATGCGCCAGCCATCCGATTCTCCATGTGTGCAAGATGACGGTTGTGGGTCCACTGACAGGTGTTACATTTGGAGCCTTCTCATTGGTTGTGTCAGTGGGACCATGTGCCAATTGTTTATGATGTGCTCAATTTTTATGGGTCCACGAGGTAATGACTTGGATGTTTCAGTGGGACATGGTTGTTGATGTATCTATCAGTGGGACCTGACATTTGCAGAATATCAAACGTTGGCATAAGTTCTCATGGATTTTTTCAGAGGCATGTGAACTTACACTAGCCATTGATTCTCCCTTTTCTCATGCGACTAACATAGGTGGGTCCTTTGATAGTTGGAGTTGATGTGCAGGTTTCTCATTGGCTAATAAGACTGTGGGACCATCATCTAGGTGGTGCTGAATTATTCAAATTCTATTGGATGACGTGGATGTTGTAGCAAGGTGGGGTCATTGTCAGAGAGGCCAATGATCGGGTAGAATCAATGGTTGGTGCATGATCTCATGGGTGGTGTCAGAGCTATGAGATCTTGTGCTTTCCATGTGATTAAAATATTACAGAGAGTGGGTCCTATGTCTGAGATGACCGAGCATGAGAGGCAAGTGATATTGTGACAAGTGGCACAAAGCGGGCCCAGGCGGAGGTCAAAAGTTTGGCAATCCTGACAAATAAGGTTAGCAGCGGGATGAATTTTAATGCTTTTCATTGATTCATGAAATGAGATGGCAGTTCTCTAAATGATCTGGCAATTTGGTGAAGGAAGGTCACACAATCGCTAAGTTTTCCATGAATTGGCAGAAAACCTTCAGTTGCCAGTTCGCTAAATAAAGGGTCAGGGTTAAGTATTTTTCTTCAATCACTAGTTTGCAGAGTTAAAGCTAGGTTAGGATTTTCATCTCACGAATAAGAATAGCTTTGGTCACATGGTCGCTAAATGTAAACTAGGATTCCTATAAAGGTTAAGTCATAAAGCCCGGGAAACATGAATATTTGATGGTGAGGTTATAAAGTTGACCTAATTTCAAATGTCGACCGCCGATTTTTGTTAGTGCCTTGGAAATGACCATTGAATTTCAAATTCAAATTTGTAGAGGGTTTCCAGTGACAGAAAGGACCAAAATTGATTGTTTTAGCAGCTAGATTGGATTAGTTTGGTGGCACTGGCTATTGTAGACTGATCTAAGGGTCTTTGGGGTCAGTGGCATGATGTTTTTGTACCAGGAGTAGTGTGGTTTTATGCTCGAGGTGTGTTTTCAAGTGGCTGATTTGACTGGTTTTCTTGGCAATTCCTTCCTGTTCTATACTGTTCTCATAGATTTTGATGATTGCAAATCTAGTTGAGATATATTTTCTCCAAGTTCCCTATGTTTCTTCCCCTGCAATAAATTTTGATGTAGTTTTTGATTGGTTGGGTAGTTGAAACCCTAACACTAGTCACCTGAAGCTTGATGCATCCTCTTTGAGGATTCCAAGGTGACTAGGGGTTTAAGTTGTTGATTTTTTTACAGAGTAAGGGTTCGGTCCTGAGGTTCTGTTTTGAATTTTGGTCAGTTCTAGTGGTTATGATTGTATGAACATTTGAGTAAAGAGGAGCTGGATTTTGGGTCTTTTTCCTATCTTTGTGATGCTTTGATTGTATATTGATCCTGAATATGTTAATGAGAATGCTATTGAGTTCCAATCTTGCATTTGTGTATGTCTTCTTGTTTTGGTTCTCAGCTCATATATGTTAGTGTCACAAAGCATATTAGCATATGGTAAACAAAGAGTATTGTGAAGTCATCTCTGAGTTCCTAACAAAGTTAGGATTAATGTCTTTTAGGTGATTTCAGTGAGTTACAACCAAATAAGAATCTAATGTCCTTGTGTTTGAGGGAGAGGGGTAATAGGCAAAGCACTTATCCTGAGCCCAAAAGTGTTTGATTTAAGATCTTCAGTTGATGTATGTAATTGGGTGACTCTTTACCCTAGGTTAAGGCACTGGTCCATCCTCTGGAGGCATTTCATTGTTGTCTACCACACACACACACATTTAAATGATAATATCTTTTAGTTAGTTTGTAAAGGACATAGTTGTATATTTGTTTTGAGACTCCTTTGGAGAAGTGAGTCAAGGGTACACCCACCAGAGCATTAAGGCTCAAAGTGTAGGAGGATCTCATTGTTGATCCTTGTTAATTGGCCCTCTTCCTTGTAGACTTTGGAGTGGTGATAGAGTCAAAGTTATATTAGAGTTATCCATCAAAGTATAAATCTACAAGTTGAAGATCAAAGGGAAGAACCAACAAAATGGTGAGTCTGTTGGGGATTGTCTAGAAAAGCGTCAAAAGTTTAAAGAAAGCATTTGCTAAAAGCTTCTCACTAAAGTGTTGAGTGGTGACTCTAAGTCTCTATTTGATTAGTGCATCCCTTGATAAACAGTGTGAAAATCCTGGTGAAGTTTTGGTTGATTGAAAGAAGAAACATAAAGGAAGTACAAAAATTTTCCTCTTCAAGGAGGTGGTGACTCTATATTGTGAAGAACCTGATGGAGCTGCATGGTGAGCTCTAGATCTTCCCTGCCTTCTATTCAACAAGTTCCTCCTTCAAGGCTTCCAAGTATTTTTGTTTTCATATGCCCTATTTTTATGAAGATCAGCTATTAAAAATGTATCCCTATCAAGTGTTAAGCACTGCATAAAGGGATAAGTAGTAGTGGGCAGTTCCTCATGGAGGAATATAGGCCCTTCTTTTTTTAATGCATTGAAGGTGCCCCACATGACTTCTCTACTAAGGATGGGGAGTGCTTGCCTAGATTCATGGCTGATGTATCTATTTCTACAAGCTAGCATATATTTGATGTGATGGGTCATTTTGGAGAAATGGATATTGAACATGAAGATGTTGCTATGAGGCTACTTATGCAGACATTTTTTGATGATGTTAAGGATTTGTTTGTATCCTTGCCTGCATGTTCAATCCCTTCTTAGGATGTATTGAAAGCAACATTCATTGAATACTTTGATGAAGGAGTAGGCATGGATGGGTATGAAGAAAGAAATGAAGATTAGATAGAAGACATTAGTGTCTCAGTTGATCCTACCATCCATGATACCAGATATGAGGACCTGCTCATTGAAATAGCTATTCTTGAGATGAAGATTGCAAAGAGAAAAGCTGAGAACTGGCAATTAATGGAGGACATGAGGTTGAGGACATTGTCTTCTTTTCATGTTGATCATGAGGAGGCCATTATTTTTGATGTTGAATCTCATTGTGCAGAAAGTGTTGACTATGAGGCTGACTTTGAGGTCAGTACATATGAGGATGTTCTGAAAGAATCTGAGGTTGATAATATTTCCAGTTTATCTACAGATTTTCCTTCTTTTCAATTTCAAGATTCTTCTTTCTTGTCCTGGTGTAATGATGTTTTGTATGAAGGAGAAAATATTGAATATGATGTAGATGATGATTCCTGCATTGAGTGCTTCACACAAAATGATATAAGGCTAGAGACATATATCCTTGTTCCTGACAAAGATAATATTTATAGCACTAAGGGTGAAGCTAAGGAAGATGAAGACAAGGCCCAAAGTCCATTGAGGAGTGAAAAGATTTCAGCACTCTTGGCTGAAGAATTTCAGAGGTATACCCCTATTGTGGGTTTTGATTTGCAGCTCCCTTGTGATATATCCTTTGACATTGATAATGAGGCTAGTGCTCAGAGTGATCCTAATGACCCATGTGTACCAAAGCCCTCCTCATGTAGTTACTCTACAGAAGAAGAGGTGGAAGGACATGACAATGTGCTTTCCTGTCATAGAGATTGCAGTGATGAACAAGTTTCTTGTTCAGTCCCTTTTCCTTCTTTTTCTAAATATGACAGTGATGGTGATAGTGTTGAGGACCTTGTCTTTAATAGTTGGGATAAAATTTATTTTGGTAAAAACAATGATGCAGATCAGTTGATCCCCTCTCACAAAAAATTTGAAGAAGACCTTCACTTGGTTCATAATCCAGTTCATGAAGACATCAGGGAGGAACCAGGTTGTTTAGTGGCTGAGGCAACATGTGAAGGTGAATCTAGGGATCCAAGCCCTTCTCAGCCAGGTATTTTTGTAGTAATGCATGGTGAACAATATGTTTTACTTTTTGATGCATTACCAGGTGAAATTTTATTTTCTAGTCATCAGAAGGAAGTAAATAATGTTCCTTACTTCTTAGAATTTGAGTATGAATGTAATGACTATGACTGGAAAAACATGGGTAGTGATCAGCACAATTTCATTCTTTAGCCCATGAATATTCATGTATGTTGGCCACAAGGTGATCAGGAAATTTTCAAGTGGTTGGCCATGTAACGCCCCGCCAGGCAACCCAAGAGGATAAAACCTCTATAAAATGCAAGTAGTGAATTTTTATTTATTTATTTATTTATTTTAGCTAGAATAATATTCATCATTACACTTCATATTTCTAAAAGAAGAAATAATTTTCTACTACTTGAATGTAAGATTTATACAACTTAAGTCCTCCCAGGTTCCCTAACGTCGCTACTAAAGCAACATCATATAAACCATTTACATGCATAAGATATTCACGGAATCATGAGCTTAAAAGATCTACATTCATTTTAATGCACCAAGTTAAATGTCCCTAACTTATTTCTTTTATTAAACATAGGTTAATCATCCAACATCATTATTCCTTTTATCAACTCATTCCATAAATTTATATTGATTTCATCTACATCTACTATCCTTTATATCACTTTTCTCAAATAATTTAGGTAAGAGATTAATATTCATTAAGGTAGGCATTATCCTAGGTACTTTATTAACATGAACCAAGTATTAACATTATAATCAAGTTACTATTTTATTGCATTTTTTCATAACCATTCATTGTTAATAATTCCAATCACTAATCTATCATTTCTCAATAATCTCTTTGAATTCTTTCATCAAGAGAGAATACATTATTGTTGTGATACATCATTATATATAATTATATTTAAGATTATTTCCTTTACACATGGACAACATAAGAGGATAGGATAAATAACATAAACACTTTCTTTTAATGCTAGTAACATGTCCAATATTCCACATTCTTTTCCCTTTCTTTTACCTAGAACTACCCATTCCCTTATGCATTGCTTTGAATTGAGATTGCATCAATACTACAAGAATCCTTTTAGGAGATTAAAAATTACATGAATACAAATACATAAGTACATCTCAACATATTAAAATATCCAATAAGAAATCTTCAACTGCAGATTTGGAAAGGAATATGTGCTAGGATCATCCAAAGAATCACGATCAATACCTCGATATAAATATTAACCACCCAACCATGTGGAACCAATAGGCCCACTCCCCCGAGCTAGGAGATAGAACCAAAGGCCCATACAAGAGGTAACAACTAGGAAATTCCTAAGGTGGTGATAAAAATTTCCCCAAAGTCACAACACAAAAGAAAAGACAAGAAGACCACAAGGACTACCAGAGGCATGATCAAATTTAGTAGAGACTCTAAGCTACAAACTAGGTGAGTGTCATCGCATAGCCCTCACCCCTTGGGTTGTCCTGGTACTAGCCACTCTTGGCCCCGGCCCCCAAGTAGGCACATGCGGAACTGAATGCCTCTCGTACAGACAAGGTCATCCAGTCGTACCTACGCATAGGTACCTTCTCCCACTCCCATCCTTAGTCTTTACTAGCACTAAAGGCATGGGCGAGGCATAATTAATCTTGATTAGTGTGTAATTTCCCATTCCAATAATCTCCCATTCCCAATTCATTTATTTAGGTTATCACTTGATTAAATAACTCATAGTAGGTTATCTTGGTACTAGCCACTTAGGGCCTCGGCCCCTCACTATGAGCCACTCACCTAGTGTACTTAGGTTCCCTAACATACATATAAAAATCATAAGAGCATAATAGATCCATCATCAATAATTCATATCAATTCCATAACAACATTTGATTGAGTTTAGGAAAACATATGTTGTTCCTAGTCCACTTGACAACCCTAAACCCAATATGGCATACAGAATGTTCCAAACATATAAGAAGACATCCAAGTGATATTATAAACATATTCAGAGTATACATAGATCCAATTAAAAAAAAAAAAAAAAACATTCTAATAGCCTCTGGTGACCATACGAAACCTTAAAACTTAATGATGTTCTTAAACTGAATTATTTCAAGCAAGGATTAAATGCAAAGAATAGTCATCATAGAACAGTCATCCATATCTTCCACAAAACAAATAATAAAGGCAATCTCTTTGGTGAAGATTTAGATAACATAATTATGGACTCTCAATTTGATTTTTAGGAAGATCCAACGGTGGGAAAGAAAGTTATGACTTCTTGTTTAAAACAGAAAATTCTGGTTAGGGTTCACACCTGCCTTCACTAAAACAGTTGTAATTTTCACAAAACATAATAAAAATTCTCCAAACCAATTGGAAATGAAAGATAAGACTTAGAATAATCTTTTATATCAAATTTAGACTTTTATATAATCATATCAGCCTGTAGCATACGAATACATTTGACAGAAAATTCAGAATCGAGAATGGACAGGCATAGTCTGCCAAAATGTCAAAAATAAGGCATTAATTCAACCCTAAAAATAAAATCAGAGAGATAACCATTTGAGATATATGAATTTTACTTCCATAAAATCAATTTAGTAAAACCTTAGATGCAATTTAAATTATTATAATAATAGATCTACAAAAATGGGTTGCTAAAAACCCTAGGAAAACACATGCCAATTCTTACAAACAAAAACTCAAAACTTTAAAATAACCATAGAAATTAAAAGTACAGATATAATAAATAATTATAATATATAAATAGATCCATAATCTATCAGAGACATAAAGTAACTAACATATTCAATCCATACCTCATGTCCTACGAAGGTTGAATCGAAGAAGGAAAGAAACAAAAGAGAAGAGAAATCCAAACTTGAGATGCATCCTTCAAACCCTATCCACTTTCAGAAATCTCCATGAAAGAAAGAAATAATTCCACAGCAAAGAATCCCTCTCTCAACTACTGAAATTCTCACAAAAATATCTCTCTCCCAAAAGTAAAGATAACCAAAAATTCTTAAAGACATATGCTTACAAACTCTCCCTCACATCTCCAAGTTTTCTTTCCAAAATCTCCATGAAAAGTAAGGCCATCCTCTCCTCAATGCTTCAGCCCCAAAATCTCCTCCCTTCAAATGAGAAAGTAGTGCATATAAATAGATTTCCAAAGGTTGAGAGGAAAAGTAACCAACTCCCAACTAACTCTTAACTAAAGGGTATTATAAAATAACTTAATATCATACAACTATATTACTCAAATATACAATAAAAGATTATTTGTATTCATTCATACACATATGTAATATTATCCTAACATATATGCATATTCCATCATTAATTACATCAATATCTATATATATAACCTATCCTCATTATTAATAATTAACAATTGAGAATAATATACCTCGCATTATTTAATATTTAATTATTAATAATATTATACTTTACATTAATCCCAAAATATACACCATCAACAATATCTACAATAATTAACATATAATCACATATAAATTATATATATATAAATACATATATGTGTGCACCCATATATATATTTCCATATATATATATATATATATATATATATATATATATATATATATATATATATATATATATATATATATATATATATATATATATATATATATATATATATATATATATATATATATATATATATATATATATATATATATATATATATATATTTATATATATATTTATATTTATATAGATACATGCCAAATACCAAACACTATAATCTATAAGATTATGAAGTAGTAGATCACAATATTATTACCTATTTATAATTGCTATAGTATATAACACTGAGGTAGAATAAAATCACATGCCTCAAAATAAATCTAATCATCCAAAGAGGCCATACAAATCATCTATGAAACATATCAAGAAAATCATAAGATCAAACAAGGTCAACCAAAGTCAACAAGAAAAGTCAAGCCAAACTCCTGAAACACAACATAGAAAGATTAACTAAGAATCATACCAAGAAGGAGAAATAAATAAAATGAGTAAACAAATCATACAACCAAATGAATTCAAGTGGTCACAAGGCACTAACCACAACCATGCCCAACCGGGTGCGTTGGATTTGGGTTTTTGACCCAAAGGCTGACTGACAAAGAAGGAACCCTAATATTCCCAAATTGGAATAATGACAAAGGAAGACTCATGTAGGGGCCTTAGTACTATCTCCATAACAACAACCATCGAGGATTTGAGGGCATGCTCAGACCTGTGAAGCCAGGTGAAGTCGATGCTCGGTACCTGCAAGCCTGCATCACAAAGAAGAAATACATATGCACGGATATACATATAAAAGAAAACATTGCAGACAGATGACCAGGATCGATACATCGTGTGGACCTCAGCTATGTGAGTAACTACGACTTCATCCTGAATCATGAAAATACATCATGTATATATATACACTCAAAGCATGTAGCATCATCATAATGAAGGTTAGAATCTCAAGCATTGTGTTAGTCTCTTATCAATACTAATAATAAATTAACATAATCAAATCATCAAGTGAGATACAAGATTCATCCTTAATAGAAGAAAACATAAATAACCACTTATATATATCTATCAAGTACATATCATATAACATCCTAACTATGTTCATAAAGGTCTTGTAGGTACTCAATACATACATGGAGATAAATACATACAAGAATGATACCTTTAGATAGTATGTCTGATATTAGAATCATTGAGTACTAGCTTATGAAATTATTATAAAAAACTATAGGAATAGATCAAAAAAGTATCATGTACAACTTAAGCTGTAAGAAAACATCGAAGGATCTTAATTCTTTCAAAAACACAAAACTTATATTAGGGTTAGAGGGGTATTACAGGCCATATATGTAGATGAAAATCAGACCTTTGATTCAGGAGGGTCACAGATTTTCTTTTGGTGGCCTGGGGCCACCAAGTAAAATTGTATAATTTTTTGTAATTTCTTGTAAATATTTTTCCCTTTTGTTGTGTGTTTCCCTTCCTGTCTCCCTGGTTCGGTTGCCAATTTTTGAGAGCCCTGTGTTTTTGTCATGTGGGTGGTCTGCTCTCCTAGATATTTGAATTCTTTCCATGCTTATAGGAGGAATGCATCCCTAGAAAGAGCCACTACTAGCCCATTTTCATGTCATGGATAAAATCCTCAGAAAATGTTCTGCACCTGCAAAAAATTTCATGGCTTCTGGTCTTTCCCTTTGGCCTCTGCAATGTTTTTCATGTCTTAAATCCTTGAAACCCTAGGCAAATATTCATAAATCTAGCAGTTGGGAAGAAAAACCTTTGTTTTACCTTGGCCCTGTTATATTTCTTCATTACCTTTTTGGGCCACTTAAATCTTTTATATGGCATGTGCATTTTTCCTTCCCGGTTGGTCACAGGTTCGCTTTATCTCTGGCAGTCACGTCTTTTTCTCGATGATTATGCGACTGAGTGTTCACATAATATTTCAATGCTTGGCGGTTACTGATAAATCTTATGTGACTCAGCGAATGGCTTACACTTCCTTTAGTTGCTAATTTACGAAGTGTTGGGCCCTATTTTTAGATGGTGGTACATGTGGACCGATTGTCAAATCTATGTCGACATGTCATGTAGTTATTGGTTGCCAGCGGTGAGTTGGATTTCATGTTAGTGCGGTCTGATGTTAGGAATTTTATATCAATGGCTAGTGTATGTTTGCATGGAATATTCTCACCCCATGCAATCATGCACCTACCATCTAATTAGATGCCGATAGTCAAGGCGAGTCCACTGCTATGTGTAAAAAGTTTGGCAATTTTTTATTGGTTGTGGAGAAATGAGGTGGATGTCCTGTTAGAGTGTTCATGGCCAAGGAAGAAAGGTCAAAGGGGCCCACTTTTTAGTTCTTTGCAATGTGGTGGTTTGTGATTTGATGAAACATCCTACATAGCGGGGTGGGGTCAAGGTTAAGGTGACATTGACAAAGATTCCAAATCTAGGGCAGGCACATGATCTCAAAGAATCTTTTGAGCCCTTTAGATTATGCACCAACTATCTGATTCTCCATGTGTGCAGGATGATGGTTGTGAGTCCACTGATAGGTGTTACATTTGGAGCCTTCTCATTGGTTGTGTCAGTGGGACCATGTGCCAAGTGTTTATGATGTGCTCATTTTTTATTGGTCCACAAGGTAATGACTTGGACATGTTAGTGGGACCTGACATTTGCAGAATATCAATAGTTGGCGTAAGTTCTCATGGATTTTTTTAGAGGCATGCGAACTTACGCTAGCTATCGATTCTCCCTTTTCTCATGTGACTAATGTAGGTGGGTCCTTTGATAGTTGGAGCTGATGTGCAGGTTTCTCATTGGCTAATAAGACTATGGGACCATTACCTAGGTGGTGCTGAGTTATTCAAATTCTATTGGACGATGTGGATGTTGCAGCAAGGTGGGGTCATTGTCAGAGAGGCTGATGACCAGACAGAATCAATGGTTGGTGCATGATCTCATGGGTGGTGTTAGAGCTATGAGATCTTGCACCCACCATCCAATTAAAATCTTATAGAGAGTGGTTCCTATGTCAGAGATGACTGAGCATGAGTGGTGAATGATATTGTGACAAGTGGCACAAAGCGGGCCCAGGTGGAGGTCAAAAGTTTGGTGGTCCTGACAAATAAGGTTAGGGGCCCAATGAATTTCAATGCTTTTCACTCATTTGCAAAATGAAATGGTAGTTCTCTAAATCATCTAGCAATTTGGTGAAGGAAGGTCGCTTAATTGCTAAGTTTTCTAGCAGTGAGATAAAGTTTTCTACGAACTGGCCAAAAACCTTCAGTCCCCAGTTCGCTAAATAAAGGGCCGGAGTTAAATATTTTTCTTCAGTCGCCAGTTTACAGAGTTAAAGCTAGGTTAGGATTTTCATCTCATGAATAAGAATAGCTTTGATCACATGGTCACTAAATGTAAACCAAGATTCCTATAAAGGTTAAGTCATAAAGCCCGTGAAACATGAAGATTTGATAGTCAGGTTATAAAGTTGACCTAATTTCAAATGTTGACTGCCAATTTGTTGCTGGGGCCTTGGAAATGACCATTGAATTTCAAATTCAAATTTGTAGAGGGTTTCTAGTGACAGAAAGGACCAAAATTGATTGTTTTAGTGGCTAGATTGGATTAGTTTGGTGGCACTGGCTATTGCAGACTAATCTGAGGGTCTCTGGGGTTGGTGGCATGATGTTTTTGTACCAAGAGAAGTGTGGTTTTGTGCTCGAGGTGTGTTTGTAGGTGGCTGATTTGACTAGTTTTCATGGCAATTCCTTGCTGTTCTGTACTGTTCTTGCAGATTTTGATGATTGCAAATCTGTTTGAGATATATTTTCTCTAGGTTGCCTATGTTTCTTCCCCTGCAATAAATTATGATGTAATTTTTGATTGGTTGGGTAGTTGAAACCCTAACCCTAGTCACCCGAAGCTTGATGCATCCTCTTTGAGGATTCCAAGGTGACTAGGGTTTAAGTAGTCAATTTTTTGACAAAGTAAGGGTTTGGTCCTGAGGTTCTATTCTAAATTTTGGTTGGTTCTAGTGGTTATGATTGTATGAACATTTGACAAAAGAGGAGCTTGATTTTGGGTCTTTTTCATATCTTTGTGTTGCTTTGATTATATATTGATCCTAAATATGTTAATGAGAATGCTATTGAGTTCCAATCTTGCATTTGTGTATGTCTTCTTATTTTCATTCTCAGCTCATATATGTTAGTGTCACAAAGTGTATTAGCATATGGTAAACAAAGAGTATTATGAAGTCATCTCTGAGTTCCTAACAAAGTAAGGATTAAAGTCTTTTAGGTGAGTTCAGTGAGTTTACAACCATATAATAATTTGATGTCCTTGTGTTTGAGGGAGAGGGGTAATAGGAAAAGCACTTATCCTGAGCCCAAAAGTGTTTGATTTAAGATCTTCAGTTGATGTATGTAATTGGGTGACTCTTTTCCCTAGGTTAAGGCACTAGTCCATCCTCTAGAGGCATTTCATTTTCGTCAACCATAGACACACACATTTAAATGATAATATCTTTTAGTCAGTTTGTAAAGGACATAGTTGTATATTGTTTTGAGACTCCTTTGGAGAAGCGAGTCAAGGGTACACCCACCTAAGCATTAAGGCTCAAAGTGTAGGATGATCTCATTGTTGATCCTTGTTAATTGGCCCTCTTCCTTGTAGACTTTGGAGTGGTGATAGAGTCAAAGTTATATTAGAGTTATCCATCAAAGTATAAATCTACAAGTTGAAGATCAAAGGGAAGAACCAACAAGGCTCATGAATGAGGTGTTGAAAGACTTCATAGGTAAGTTTGTGGTAGTCTATTTAGATGACATATTAATTTTCAACATGAGTAAAGAGGAACATTTAAAACATCTCAAGATTGTGTTATCTAAATTGAAAGAGGAGCACCTAACCATCAATCTAGACAAGTGTGATTTTATGAAGTAGGAACTAGTCTATTTAGGCTTTGTTCTATCTCAAGGAGATATACAGATGGATGACACTAAAGTTGAAGAAATATTAAGTTGGCCAAATCCTAAGAATGCTAGTGAAGTGAGGAGTTTCCATGGCCTAGCTTAGTACTATAGAAAGTCCATCAGGAACTTCAGTGGGATATGTGCTCCTATGATGGATACCATCAAGGGTGGATTGAAAACTAAGTTTGTGTGGACACCTATAGCAGATAAGGGATTTGAGACATTAAAGAAAGAGGTTATAGAATTTGATGCTAGTAACATAGTAGTAGGAGGAGTGTTAAGTCAAAGCAATAGACCAGTAGCTTTCATTAGTGAGAAGCTAAATGGAGCAAAACAAAAGTACTCTTCCTATGATCTAGAACTTTATGCACTTGTTCAATCCCTTAGAAAGTGGAGGCATTATCTTTTTCCCAAGGAGTTTTTAGTGTTCACTGATAATCAAGCTTTGAGCTTTCTCAACTCCCAAGAAAAGTTGAGTCATAGACATGTCAAGTGGGTGGAGTATTTCTAGTCTTATACCTTCACCATAAAGCATAAGAAAGGGTAGCTTAATAAAGTAGCAGATGCCTTGAGTAGAAGTTTTCTTACTATTCAAGAAGTCCAATTGAAAAGCATAGGATTGGATAATTTCAAAGAGCTATACCAAACTGATGAAGATTATGTAGCAGCATACAAGGTGTGTCAAGAACATATGATCATCTTCATGGTGAGTTTGTAGAGTATACATTGTAGAATGGAATACTCTTCAAAGGAGGGTAATTGTGTGTTCCAAGAGGTTCCATGAGGGAGAACCTCATTCAAGAAAAACATAATGGGAGTTTGAGTGGCCATTTTGGCCTCAACAAGACCTTGGAATTGGTTCAAAGGTACTACTATTGGCCTAAAATGTAAAGAGATGTCAGAATCTATGTTCAGCAATTCATCATATGTCAAAGAGCCAAGGGCACTTCTACAAATGTAGGACTTTATCAGCCTCTTCCAATGCCAAGTAGACCATGGGAATGTGTAAGTATGGATTTTTTGGTTGGTTTACTTAGGACAAAGAGTGGATTTGATAGTATCTATGTGGTAGTGGATAGATTTAGAAAAATGATTCATTTTATCCAATGTAAAGTCACTCATGATGCAAGTCATATTGCTTCTTTGTTTTTCAAAGAAGTTGTAAGAATTCATGGCTTGCCAAGCAGTATTGTATCTGACAGGTATAGAAAATTCATGGGACACTTTTGGAGGTCCTTATGGCCAAGACTAGGTACCAATATAGCATTTAGTTCATCTTACCATCCTCAAACTAATGATCAAACTAAGGTGGTCAATAGGACACTTGGAAATTTTTTGAGATGCTTAACCGAGGAATATGGTTTGACATGGGACTTAGTCCTTCACCAAGTAGAGTTTTCCTATAATGATAGCATTAATAGGACTACTAAAAAGTGTCCCTTTGAGATTTTCTATGGAATACATCCTAGGGGTGTATGTGAACTAAGAAATTTGGAAAGTCAAGTCCCTAATAGTGGCTATGCTGAAGATTTTAGTAAGTCAATGAAAGAGGTGCATGATCAAGTGAAACAGTCCCTCATTGAAAACACCAAGAATATCAAGGACAAGGTTGATCTCAAGAGAAGAGAGGTACAGTTTGTTCTAGGGGACATGGTCAAGTTCCACCTAAACAAAGCAAGGATGGAAAAAGGAGTTCCTACAAAGCTTGAGATGAAGAGAGTTGGTCCATGTCCTATACTAGCCAAGTATGGACATAATGCTTAAAAAGTTAGGCTACCAAATGATCTAGCTATCTCTCCCATCTTCAACATTGCAGACCTAGTTAAGTATAGAGGACCTCTTATTAAGGTAGATTAGAATGTGGAGGAAGCTAAGAAGGAGGCTTAAGCAGCAGCCCTACCTCCTAAAACCAAGCTCCAAGCAGACAAGATACTGGATTCTTAGGTGCACACAAAGACCAGGCATGGTACCTATAAGGAACACCTAACCAAATGGTAAAATAAACTAGCTTCAGAAGCAACTTAGATCCTTGAGAATCAGTTCAAAATCTAGGGCATTGATCTCCACCTTTTGTCTCCATAGGGGACTTAGCTTCTTTGGATGGGAGTATGGTGTAGGGGAACCTAGAGAAATAGGGCCCTCACCAATAGAAATTTTATTGTGCCAAGCTCTAAGAGAGCCTTGTAAATGAAATAAATGTCTAATGACCTGGTTGTGTGTTTTGGCAATAGTAGTTAGGTGATTAGAAGTCCTATGAGTCTTTGGATAGACCTTAAGGTGACTGAGGTACTCTCTATCATTAAGTCCTACTAAAAGGATAAGAGTTAATTTAGAGGTTTTTCAAGATGTTACTAGGGAGACATAAGTTTTATATTCCTAGAGGTCACCTAGGAAGGGTCTCTAGTCTTAGAAGGCTAAGAGTTAGCCATTTTATCAAAAGTTGTAAAAGTTGCAAAAGTTGCAAAGTGCAACTTTACAACTTTGAAAATGTTGCTCGACAACATTTAGAAACTTCATCCTATTATAATGGATTTGACCTCTACCATGATAGGAACCATAATCATGACGGGAAAATACCTAATAGACCATATTTAAACTTAACAAACCCTAATATTTCTAGAACGTGTGTGTCAGAGTACAGACAATATACTATTGTGTCTAATCTGTACATGAAGATATACCACAGTGAAGAAATGAAAGCTTTTATGTGTTAATTTTACTACTGTAACATCTTGGCATTGTTCTTTGGTGTTTATAGAATAATTTTTATTTATTAGATTAGGTTGTGTGAGTGTTTTATTTCCTTGCATTGGAAATATCTTGTTGTGCCAGTCCACTATCCTGAACCAGGCAGTTGGTCTTGTGAGCCATGTAACTCACTATCCCACCATAGAAATAGTATGACCTTTTGGGGATAGTGAGTGGGTTCAATGTAATTTGTGATTGTAGGAGGAGGGCACTTCAAAATCTCTGGAAGCATTTTGAACCTCTTGCCCTAGGCGAGCTAGAGCAAGCCTGGTTAGGGAAGAGTGTTGATTGCAGAGGTTCTAACTTACAAGGTTTTGAAGATCTAGGAGAATGAAAGTATGAAATGGAAAGAGATTGAGTAATCCTACTTTTTTTTTAAGAAGAGGTCATAACAATCCAAGAAGACACTTGATCAAGCCAGGGAACAGTCAGGCCAAAACTAGGGCTAGAAACCCTCAAAACCCTCCTTTTGTGTCAGGGCTCTGTACGACTGTTTGGAGGCCCAAAACCCCAAAAATCCTTGAGCTCTAGTTGAAATAATAGGATTCTAAAAAAGGATTCTTGGAGAGGTTAGTGGAGAAAGGTTGAATTATTTCCTTATTTCTTAGAGCAGGAGGGCTAATAGGGGCACTTTCCTTGTAGCCTTGTTTTTGCAGAGAACCTTGAAATCAGTAAGAAGAATCAATGAAAGAGGCTAACTTAAGCATTAGAAACAATATGTTGGAAGGTTAATTATCACCTCCATGACCCTACAAGAACCTAGGAGAGTTATGTGTGATTAGACCTTGGAGAAGGCTAAAAAGCCTAGTGTATTCCTCACCCAAGATGAGTACCTAGAAGTGAAAAGCTTGGAATTTTACACCAGATAGAAGAGTGGGGTTAGGATTGGAAATTCCTGAGATGTGGAGGGATTCAATAGATCCAAGTGGTGATCTTGTAAGACACCTTAGGTCTTGTGAAATACTATTGGCATGAACTTGTGATTAGTTCATTCCCTCTCCCTATCATTTGGCTTCCCTTCCATATTGACCCAAACTTATATTTTTTTATTTATCTTCATGTTCTCTTATTTAAATCTAAATTATGCTAGCCCTGATCTAGTATCCATGAGAGGTCTTATATCCTATATATTTTTTCCTCTTTTGTGTTTTGACACCAACTAATTAGATCCCTCTATCTATAGTTAGATGTTATGGATAGGAAGTTTCACAAATTAGGAAGTGACATTCCATAGAGACATATTTTATGTTGGCATGCCATAATATCTTTATCTATCCTTAGAATGTCTTGTGTTCCCCTTTCAGAAATACAATCCATTCTAGGGTCTTGTTATATTTGTTATTTATTATTATCGAAATGTGTCATTATCATATTTTCTACACATCACAATTTTTTCTCTGAAATATTCAAATTCTAATCTATTGATGTGCATATTTTGGGATGCAATTCATTACCTATCAATACTCTTTCCCTATTTTATTATTATTTAGGATTCACTACTTATATTTCCATGATCAATACTACCATATTAAATCACTGTCTAGTTTTTAATAGTTGTGTTGGTGAATGCCTAAAGTGACCCAATCGTATGACTATATAGTTTTTTCCTCTTTCATTGGCACACTATAAAATTTTTCCCTATTATATGGTTGTCTATTATAACAAAACTTACTCCCACAACAACATAGGATCGATGCAGGAAAAAATTTATAGTGTACCATAACCATGGATTATGAAGGGATTCCCTTCAGATGCACGAGATGTTTTCAAATTAGGCACATGGTTTATTAGTGTGGATTGGGTAAAAAGAAACCTATTTCTTCTTGGTGGAGTGGTGTGTTTTCTTAATTCTATGTAGTGGAGAAGAAGCCTGATTTTCCAAAAAGCTTCTCCTAGCTGGTTGTTCATGTCCCCCCTCATCCTTCTACTGGTTTGGATGTAGTTCATGTGTCTCCTCCTATTAGTGCCTCTCTAGTTCATTCATATCCTAGTTTGGTGGGGGTGGCTATTCTTTTGGTCCCCCCTGGTGTTGCGGGGGTTGTAGATGCTAATGGTTCCATGGATGATTCCCTTGTTGGTTCTAATGGTATTTTGCCTTAATATGCTGGGAGCCATGTTGTCTCTAGTGTGGCTGATGATCCTCTATGCTAGCAAGTTGAGGCAGCTAGACTTGAAGAGGGTAGGATAACAGTAAAAGGAAAAAAAATTAAGAAGTCTTCCTCCTCTTTTGATATGACTCTTTGCTCCCATCATAAGGGTGCTAAAGGAAAATCCTAGATTTAGATTTTTCTTTATCTTGGGTTTGCATGAAGGTTATTTCATGCATTGTTTCATCCAAGTTTTGGGTGCCTATTGTAAAACCCTCGCTTTGGTCTTGGTCAGTTCCATTTAGAGGGATTTTTTCAATATCTTTTATAACCACTTTGTACATGGTTTTTGGGCTCCTTCAAAACCTCTATTTACCACAATAAAAAACACACCATCGATGGTCTTTATCTCACAAGTTATCTTCATCATGTCTACAATTATCTTGTATAGCTTGCCTATTGGATGTAGCCTCATAATGATTTAGGACTTACCCTAGAGGAAACCCTATGTTGATGAAAGGTCCTTAGGTAAGTCAAGTAAGGTTTCTCTAATTTATCTTATATTGTCCATTATGATATGCCTTCTAAGGTATGAAAAACAAATAATGTCATAAATTTTCACCCTTGAGAAATTTACCATTATGTGATATCCCTAACTTGGCTTAAATAAAAATTACATGAAAGCCTCCATTTTTCCTTTTTATTATGCATTCGTATCGGTTGCCATATAACTTAGTTGGGCTCGAAGATGACTTTAAGTTAAAGATATTTCTATGCAAAATGCACCCACCTCATGAATCTATAGATGTGTATAGAATCATTGAAGATTTATAAGTCCCCCCATTTTAGTGTAATTCCTCTTACCACTGTCGACTGATGCCAAGATTTGATCTAGAAATATTAAAGCTCAATTATTGAGCTTTATTTAGTATTTTTCATGTTTTCTACATATTTATTTTCTTTGGCTATTGAGATTCAAAATCTAATCTTTTATAGCTTCTTATTGTATTGGGAAGCTTACATATGATTTCTTCATCCATATAGTGTTGCATTTTTATTAGTTCAGTCTTCTTGCCTTTACTCTATTGAGATCTTTCTTTTGCAGTCTTGAAGGGAAATATCTCACCTTCATATTTTATATTTTGTTGAGAATATCTTATTACTCTTATCACAATATTGTTATCTTCCCTTATTTATTGTTTTCTATTCTTAATTTCTGGTTATCTATCACTTATTATCTATCTAGTTATTCATAGACTTGGAAACATAAAAATGGGGATTTTAATATAGTAAGCTCCTATAGAACCCCCCAAAAATTTCTCATTATCATGTGTACAAGTTTCATAGGAAGGAGTGGAGATACTCTAAGGATTCTTTAGTTTTCTCTTGTTTTGTGTCCTTTAATAACCTCTTATTCTTTTATTTTTCTTTGCTTTTATAGCATAGTCTTTTTTTATACTTTTTATTATTAGAGTTCTTTTTCATGTTATTGTAGTTACTATTCAAGATTTGTGTCTTAATTTCTATTCTTTATCCACACTGGATGAATGCACGCCTCACTTACATCTTACACTTTGATATTATCCTTGACCTACATAGGTTTCTAAGGTCATTAGCTCATATAATTTAGCATTTAATCTTTGTAGTGTGAATTTTCAATTTCAATAACCAAAACATCTTTATCTTTTAGTATAGCATAGTTATTTTCGTTATTTCAATTTTGTATATCATTTTTTCTTAAACATTAAAACTCTTCTTTGTCACTTAGTTGTCTTGATCCAGTAGCTCACTAGAACACTAGTAGAAATGAGGAGGTAATTCATCTCTTTAGAAATTCATGTGATCAATGATTTTTTCCTTCTCCAAAATATCAAGAACATTACCAATCAAATTCAATAAATATTTTGCATTCTATTTACATAGAAAAAAAATATTTTATTTTTATTATCATTAAATAAAATTTTTAACTATTAAATATTTCATAGTTCTTTTTACTAGCGTAAAATAGGTTTTGAAGGGACCTCAAAATCCTTTGCATAAAGAAACTACCATCCATAAAGGATAACCAAATAAATAATGATACCAAAACATTAGTGAACCAAAATAAGGGTTGTGATCCACAACACAATAGAGGAAGCCAAATACGGTCCAAGATCCACTACACTATTCAAGAGTTCTTATAAATTTTGTAGCCTTCAATTTTCTAAATATATTATTCTCATTAATGCTCATAACACCATAAATTGTGTGGGTCTACTCTACCTCACCTTTGGTATGGCTACAAGTACTAGCTAAGGGACCTTGCATTGAAACTAAGTACAATTTTTTTTTATCATTAGCAATACTCCTATTGTGATCAGTTGCATCAATTGTAGAAGATACCATTTTTCCCTTTTTCATGGCACTGTCTTTTAGGGCCTAATATTGGTCATTTAACATTATGAGACCATTAAAGCTAGTTTTCATTGATGTTCTATTGACTAAAACCATAACTCTAAGATTTTAATAAATCTTTTCTATGGTCCCCTCCACCATTCAAAATTTATCTTCCCACTTTGTCTTCATTTTATTAACAACTGTAGCCACAACTTGCATAAGGGAACACATTTAATTCAAGTTTTCTATTTCAAATCCTTAGTCATGATTATGTTGTTCATCTCATAATGGGATAAGGATGTCTCAAACTTTAATTCCCAACAAAGAAAATGTAATGTATCATCATTACATAGAGAGCCACTACTTCAACATGTTTGATTGTCATTATACATGATATTTTTTCCCTCTTTGGGAAGTGATCATTTACTCTCCAATGACAAGTGTTAGTTTGGTTAACCCCATAGTTAGAAAAACACTTAACAACCCTCTTCCCCTCTCAGTACTTGAGAAATTTTAAATTCTGTAAAAGTCTTAATCATATCAAGGCTGTCAATGATAAGATTATTAATTGTCAAACTATATTTTTGAATACCCTTCGTAACTACATTTACTACCAAATAACATAAATGACCAAATAAACTACCAAATGACCAAATAAATGACAAGATAAATGACCAAATAAACTACCAAATGACCAAATAAATGACTAAATGAATGACCAAATAAATGACCAGATAAACTACCAAATGACCAAATAAACTACCAAGTGACTAAATAAATGACCAAATAAATGACCAAATAAACGACCAAATGACTAGATAAATGACCAAATAAACTACCAAATGACCAAATGACTAGATAAATGACCAAATAAACTACCAAATGACCAAATAAATGACTAAATATATGACCAAATCAATGATCAAATAAATGACTAAAATAGTTTAGTCATAAATTTGGTCACAAGATAAATGACCGGCAATAAACTACCACTGGTCATGTGACCAAATTTGGTCATTTATTTACAATTTTTGGTAGTTTATTTGGTCATATATTGTTGTTTTATACTAGTGTACATTTCCCTACCATTTATAGGAAGGATAAGAGGTCTCCTAGTACATCTCCTCCTCAATTAGGTTACCTATTCCTTATCCTTCTTTGACTTTCTCTATTCTTCTTACCACCTACAAGGAAGAAAAAGGAAAAGTACATATGAAAAATCTAATAGTTTACTTGTCAATTCCACTTCCAACTAAATTAGTAGGGACTTATTATTTGATTAAAATAGTATCAATGGACACACACATCTAGTAGGATGCAAGTGGGCCTTCACAAACCTCTAAACCTAGTCCAAACCTAATGTCCCTATCCTCTCTCATTTTATTCAACCATGTCATGTGGCTTAATGTGCTTCATCTTCTATCTATTCTTCATTAGGGGCTCAAAGGAAGTGTGAGTATCAATAAAATCCTCATTTCCCAAAATGATCTTTTCAAAATTTATGACTGTCTTCTATTCCTACATAAATACCCAATGGAAACAAATAAAGGTAATTTTATTTCCCAAGCCTAATGTTCACCTTCTTTTTTCATGTCCAATTATTATATACATACCTTGAGCTATTGTTTATGGAAAGGATAAGAGGTATTCTAAGACATCTCATTCTCCTCTACCGCATAATCCTCAATCTTCGAGGGAATCCTTTATTACTCCTATTTCTTAAAAGGGAAAGAGAGTAACGATTCCCAAGACTAAGATAACATTTACTTTATTAGTGTCACCTCCTCCTACATTCATGGAATCTTATTTTTTTGTAAATAACATTGATAACTATACCCATGGAGTTGGATGCAATTGGTCCTTTGAAAACCTCTCAACCCTTCTTAATCCTATGTTGGAACCAACCTACATGTGACCAAAAGATTCACCAGTAGGAGAGGGCCTGTATACATGAGGTCATTTTATAGAAAGATAGCACATCTTTGGTTTCTAATTATACTATTAAAATTCCTACTATTTTGCCTTCTCATTTTTTTCTTGGTACTTCAACTTTTTTCCCAGCCACCTTTTTCATTTCACTTCCCTCTATACTAGGAGTAACTATTAAACCTTGTGCCAAATGAAACAAAGTTTTCATCTCTCCTTGATAGGATCCCATGCAGATCACATGCTTGCTAAATTGTTGGAAGCATATATTTTTTGTTGTCATTAATTTATAAATCTTATTTGGTTAATTGATCTCTCTATATAGTTTTTGTTATTTGGAATAGTACTATATTAACACTATACATTTATGCTATCACAAGGTTATGGATTCCAGTGGAATTTTTGTATGATCCATTTCAAAGGATTTTGTCTCTCTAGAGATTTGAGGTTTCTTTAGGAAAAGGTGTTAAGTACACTCAACCTTTTTATCTTTCTATCTACTTGTAATCTACTCTTGCAAGATTTTATTCCATGAAATTTTATGAGGAAATTACAAATTTTTAGGCGTATATCTATGCGCTTCACATCATATTTTTTACCTACTCGGGTCTATGTCTAGCACTCCACACTTATCATTATTTAGTACTTCTTTATCTCCACAATTTTTTTAGTCTTTGGATCCTTATGGTATTATGCAATAACCTTACCTGTATGTTCGGCTAACCCTTAAAATGCATTGGAATTTGGATTTTTAGGGTTGAATAGCTCACATGTTGCACTATCTTCTAGTCAACATTGTAGAAATCCTATGTGTGATGGTAATGTATAAACTAAAAATATTTTAGAGATGATAGAACTATGAAGTTTTGAGAGATAGTTATGAAGTGAAAAAGAGATACCACCAGAATATCATATTGAAGAGACGATAAGGGAATTTTGTAGAAATTTATGAGAACGAAATAGATCTTTAAATTTACTAATTATATTTTTTAAATATATTAAAAAATGATAGATCCTTATCTAAGCTTTTGAGAGTCCTTTTGTAATCATGAATAAGTAAGTTTCATACACTAGTAATCTATATTTTTTAGTGAGCAGAGTTCTTACTATAGTTTCTCCCACTTTTTCTCTTACATGTATGAATAACATGTCCTTATGTGTTTCAATTATGCATCTAATTGGTTTATTTTTTTATTTTGGTGGTCTTTAAATATATTATCATATCTAGCATAATTTAGTTAAAAATTTAATTGTTCAGATTCAATCCCTCTCTCAGCAGTAGATTGCATTCAAAAATTACTATTATAGCTAGTTTATAATTATACAACCTTATCTCTGAGGTAGATCAAGGATTTGAACACAATACCTAAGATTGAAAAGAAATTGGTTGTCATTAAAATTAAAAAATGGGATATTAATTTAATTTTTGGTCTCGAAGGTTAATTAAAGTTTTCCTTGGTTGAGATTTATGACTATCAAGAAAAATAGAATAATATCCATTATTGATTTGAACAATAAAAATATAATTAGGAAAAATCAATGTAGAGGATCTTGAAACCAAGTTGCAAATTCAGAGTAATGAGTGTTGCAAATTGGAAGTAGAAGTTTCTTTTCCAAAGAAGGAACTAGATGAAGTTAGATCACAATACAAGGTCATTGATTGTATAAAATTAGAAGATGAGGTTGTCAAATTAATGAAAATACATGATGGTCCAAAAGAAAAAGTAGAAAAGAGATGTAAATTAAAGGGTTAGTGTAATATACTGGATAACATACTTAGTTTTCAAAATTCTTCAAGGGATAGAAGTGGACTTGGGTTCAATGACAATAAAAGATTTGGGTTCATAGATACTACCAAAAAAACAAAGATTAGAGTACCAAGAAGATCTGATGCAGGAGCATCCTGGGTGTAAGAGCAATCTTGCATCACCCAAAAATATTTCTATTTTTGTATTCAATAAGGGCTATTTTGTGCAGAGCTTCTATTTATGGAAAGTTACTATTTTTGGTAATTTTCGTATGTGCTTAGAATGATCTGATTTCTTTCTTGGAGGTTCATTTTGGTCATATAAGTCTGCCAGCAAAGTTTCATGGCTAGATCAGGTGTAGTTTTGAAGATATTGAAGATTTTCAGTATTGGCAGCAGGATACAGAAACTTTGAACTCAGTTTTGAAGGCTTTAGAGGCCCCAAATGAGGTCGAAAATTTGGGTGAAGGGTGCTTGCGTGGGTCAAGCCTATAGAGCACTTTGTGACATTTCTGAAATGGAGTTATAATAGCCGAGCGGGTCAACTGGTGATGACTTATGGTCTTCGGAAGTTGGGCCACCCGAAATGGCGAAAAATAATTTTCTTCAAAATTTCTGTTCGGGTTTCAAAGGTTATCTTGAGCCGACTATGATGTAATAAAATGTAAAATAAAATAATGCTAAGTTTGGTCGGCCTTATTGGCTAAAATTCTGGAACCTTCCCAGGCGGTGGAAAATTGCCTATATAAGGAAGGTTGTATTATTGTCTTAGGCAGTTTAGAATAGTTCTGAATAGTTTTGGGTAATAGTTCGAGGCTTTGTCCTATAGAATATTGTAAGGGAATGCCCATGTGGCTTTGCATATTGTAATTCTGAAAGTTTGTAATTCCACATTTGTGGAGATAATAAGAAGCCAATTTTCTGTTCTTGCATATTGTTGTTGTTTCTCTATTTCTGTTATGTGTTTGTGGTATTAAGGAGAGCACCCTTCATCAGGTGGTATCAGAGCAGGGGTTCTTGAGTGTGTAAACAGATCACCGACTGTGAGGCAGTTTGCACCAGGACCGTGGTTAGGGTTTCAGCGCGCATCGTAAAAATGCCTCCACGAAGAGAACGTGGCGGAAGACCTGGTGTTGTGACACTTGAGGTTAGAGAGCTGCAGAGACAAGTGCGAGCATTGCAAGAAGAGATTCGTAGAGGAATGAATCTTAATGTCAGAGATGAAAGTGAGGATGAAGCCGAAGAAGAATATCAAGAAGGAGAAGTTGAAATTGTGAACCAAGAGGAAGAAAGACTTTTTCACGCGATTTCCAAGATTGGGAAAAGACCTAAGATTGAGGTTCCTACATTTTCTGGAAATCTTAACCCAGAGGAATTGATCGACTGGATCAATGAATGTGAGGAATATTTTGAGTATGAAGATGTTGAAGATCCTGATAGGGTCAAATTTGCGAAGGCCAGATTGAAAGGTCATGCGAAGATCTGGTGGCAAGAAATTCAATTGGAGTGAAATAGAAGGGGGAAAGATAAAATCACAAGATGGGATCGGATGGTGGATAAATTGAAGCGATAGTTCATTCCTGTTGATTATTAGCTTGACCTACTAAAGAAAATGCAAAGTTTGAAGCAAGCAGGAAGATCTGTTCAGGAGTATAGAGAGGAGTTCTATCGACTTCTCATCAGAACAGGCCACGCAGAAGCTGACAAGGAGAAAGTTGCCCGATACCTTAATGGGTTAAGGCTAAGCATTCAGGAGGAGCTAAATCTGGTTCGAATGTGAACAGTATTGAAGAGGCATACCAGTTTGCCCTAAAAGTAGAGGAAAAGCTGAACAAGAAGTTTGAGAGCAGACAAAATAGAAGAGGTTGCGGTGGACGATCTGGTGGACGATCATATGGTGGTCAAAATGAAGATCCAAAAAAGAAGGATGAGGCCAGTAGCAGTCAGAATCAGTGAGGAAATAATTTCAATTGCTTCTAGGATCAGAATAATAGAGATCAGAGAGGAAGAGGAAGAGGACAAGGATCTGGAAGAGGTGGCTTCCGTGGAACATGTTTTCACTGTGGAGAAGAAGGTCATAGGGCATTTGAATGTCCTCAGCGCCAAGGCAGAATAGACAGGAGAAATGAAGGCCAGGCCAGAGTTGCACATGTAGATGAAGATGCCAGATCATCAAATTCTGAAGATGCTGAAAGAGGAGAAACGTTGATTAACAGAAGAGTCCTGTTGAGTGGTGAGAATGAACCTGAGCAAAGGAGGAGCCTGTTTCACACCAGGTGCAAGTGTGAAGGTAAATGCTGTGATGTGATTATTGATAGTGGAAGCACTGACAATTTGGTGTCAGAAGAGATGGTGACAAAGTTGAAGCTCAAGAGACAGAAACACCCACATCCATATCGGATTGCCTGGGTACAGGATGACCACAAGGTCATGGTCAATGAACAATGCCTAGTGAAGTTCAAGATCGGCGGGTACCAAGATGAGGTACTATGTGATATCATCTCTATGGATGCATGTCATATGTTATTGGGTAGACCATGGAAGTTTGACAGATGTGCTGTACATGATGGCCGTGCGAATACCTATTCCCTGACAAAGGATGGAGTGCGACATAAGCTAAAACCATTGAAGGAGACTGAAGAAAAGGTATGTGGTAATGTAAGGATAACTTTTGTTGATGGAAGAAATTTTCTAGATGGTATGAGGCATGAGCATGTATGTTTTGCTTTAATTCCAAAAGCTGGTAAAGAGGAAGTAGAAGATGTTCCTATAGAAGTTGCAGATTTGTTGAATGAGTTTCAGGATATTGTATCCGATAACGTGCCTAATGGATTACCACTAGTCAGAAAGATCAGTCATCAGATGGACTTGATCCCAGGAGCGATTTTGCCGAATAAGGCAGCACACAGAATGACACCTACCGAAAGTGAGGAGTTGAACAGACAAGTACATGAACTATTACAGAAAGGATTGATCCGTGAGAGTCTGAGTCCCTGTGCTGTACCAGTGGTATTAGCACCAAAGAAGAATGGAGAATGGGGGATGTGTATAGATTCTAGGGCAATAAATAAGATCACAATCAAGTACAGGTTTCCATTGCCACGAATGGATGATAGTATGGACTGTTTGAGTGGAGCTGTGTATTTCTCAAAGATAGATCTGAAGAGTGGATATCATCAGATTCGGATCAAAGAAGGAGATGAATGGAAGACTTCCTTCAAGACAAAAGAAGGACTGTATGAGTGGTTAGTCATGTCTTTTGGGCTAACCAATGCACCGAGCACTTTCATGTGGCTCATGAACAAGGTTCTGAAAGAATTTCTGGGTAAGTTTGTCATTGTTTACCTAGATGATATTTTGATCTTTAGTAAGACACTGGATGAGCATATGATGCATATTCGCATGGTATTTGAGAAGTTGAGAGAAGAAAAATTGCTGATTAATTTGAAGAAGTGCAGTTTTGTGAAGAAAGAGTTGGTGTATTTGGGGTTTGTAGTTTCAGGAGAAGGTCTAAAAATGGACCCAGAGAAGGTACAGGCTATCCTTGAATGGCCTACACCAAGGAGTGCTACTGAGGTAAGATCTTTTCATGGTCTAGCTAGCTTTTATAGAAAGTTGATCAGAAATTTTAGCAGTATTTGTGGACCCTTGACTGAAACAATGAGAGGGGATAGAAAAGAGTTTAAGTGGACTAATGGGGCAGAAAAGAGTTTTCAATTGTTGAAATGAAAAGTTACAGAACAACCTGTTTTAGCACTTCCAGATTTTAATAAGGTGTTTCAAGTAGATTGTGATGCTAGTGGTACTGCAATAGGAGCTGTTATAAGCCAAGAAGGTAAACCTGTTGCTTATTTCAGTGAGAAATTAAATGACGCCAAGAGGAAATATTCTGTTTATGATCAGGAATTTTATGCTATAGTTTAGGAATTAAAGAAGTGGAGACATTATCTACTTCCTAAGGAGTTTCTTTTGTATACTGATCATCAAGCTTTGCAATATTTGAATAGTCAAGGAAAATTGAATCAAAGGCATTTGAAATGGGTTGAGTTTTTGCAGAGTTATACATTTGTTTTGAAACACAGGAGTGGAAAGTCTAATAGGGTTGCAGATGCTCTTAGCAGAAGGCAACTATTGCTGACAGAAATGCAGATTGAAGTGGTTGGGTTCGAAGAACTCAAGAATTTGTATCTAGAGGATCCTGATTTTGGTGAAGCTTGGAAGGCTTGTACAGAACCTGTTACTCTAGACAGGATGAAATGGCTGGATTTTATCATCCAAGATGATATGCTATTTAGAGGGAGTCAGTTGTGCATTCCACGAAGTTCTATGAGGGAGAATCTCATCAAGGAGAAGCATAGTGGAGGATTGGCTGGACATTTTGGTCGTGATAAAACCCTTGCTTTGGTTGGTGAGAATTAATATTGGCCACAATTGCAGCAAGATGTGAAGAATTTTGTATAGAGTTGCAGAGTATGTCAGATGGCGAAAGGAGTGAAGCAGAATACAGGGTTGTATCAGCCATTACCTATACCAGAGAAGCCTTGGGAGGATATCAGCATGGACTTTGTTCTTGGTTTACCAAGGACTCAGCGGGGACATGATTCAATTTTTGTGGTGGTTGACAGATTTTTAAAGATGGCACATTTCATTCCCTGCAAGAAGACTAATGATGTTGTTCATGTAGCAGAATTGTTTTTCAGAGAAGTAGTGAGACTTCATGGTTTGCCAAAGACCATAGTTTCAGATCAGGACACTAAGTTTGTTGGATATTTCTGGCGTACATTGTGGAAGAAGTTAAAGACAGATTTGAAGTTTAGTTCATCACATCATCCATAGACTGATGGACAGACAGAGGTGGTGAATAGGAGTTTGGGAAATTTGCTGAGATGTTTGGTTGGAGATAAGCCAACAGGATGGGATTTGATTTTACCACAGGTAGAATTTGCATACAATAATTCTGTCAACAGGAGCACTGGTAAATCACCATTCTAGATTGTATATGGAAGTAGTCCAAGAAATGCATCTGAATTGAGGAAGATAGATAAAGGAGAAATAAGTAGTGCTGAAGCTGAGAATTTTGCAGAACACTTGAAGAACATCCATGGGGAGGTGAGGAAGCATATTACCAAGATGAACGCACAGTATAAGGCTAAGGCAGATGAGAAAAGGAGGTATAAGGAATTTCAAGTTGGTGATGAAGTCATGGTTCATTTGCGGAAGGAGCGGTTTCCAGTTGGTACATATAACAAGCTGAAAATGAAGAAGTTTGGACCATGTAGGATACTAAAGAAACATGATTCAGGAAATGCATATGAGGTAGAATTGCCTACTGAGCTAAATATTTCACCAGTGTTTAACATTTCAGATCTGACAGAGTATCATGAAGGAGGTGTTGAAGATGAGATCACAGCAGCACAGTGGAGTATTCCAGCAACTAGTTCAGACACTAAGGAGATAGAAGATATACTGGATAGTCGTGTTGGCAGAAGCACAAGGAACAGGACATATGAAGAATATCTGGTCAAGTGGAAAGGATGACCTGTTGAAGATTCATCATGGCTGACAAAGGAGGAGGTTAGCCGTCTTGGTTTTCCTCTGCACACCTGAGTCGTGACAGGGTCACTTCTCAAATCACCCCAAGTGTCTGATGCAGGAGCATCCTGGGTGTAAGAGCAATCTTGCATCACCCAAAAAATATTTTTGTTTTTGTATTCAATAAGGGCTATTTTGTGCAGAGCTTCTATTTATGGAAAGTTACTATTTTTGGTAGTTTTTGTATGTGCTCAGAATGATCTGATTTCTTTCTTGGAGGTTCATTTTGGTCATATAAGTCTGCCAGCAAAGTTTCATGGCTAGATCAGGTGTAGTTTTGAAGATATTGAAGATTTTCAGTATTGGCAGCAGGATACAGAAACTTTGAACTCAGTTTTGAAGGCTTTAGAGGCCCCGGATGAGGTCAAAAATTTGGGTGACGGGCGCTTGCATGGGTCAAGCCTGTAGAGTGCTTCGTGGCGTTTACTAAATGGGGTTATAATAGCCGAGCGGGTCAACTGGTGATGACTTATGGTCTTCGGAAGTTGGGCCACCCGAAATGGTGAAAAATAATTTTCTTCAAAATTTCTGTTCAGGTTTCAAAGGTTATCTTGAGCCGACTATGATGTAATAAAATGTAAAATAAAATAATGCTAATTTTTGTCGGCCTTATTGGCTAAAATTCTGGAACCTTCCCAGGCGGTGGAAAATTGCCTATATAAGGAAGGCTGTATTATTGTCTTAGGCAGTTCAGAATAGTTTAGAATAGTTCTGGGTAATAGTTCGAGGCTTTGTCCTATAGAATATTGTAAGGGAATGCCCATGTGGCTTTGCATATTGTAATTCTGAAAGTTTGTAATTCCACATTTGTGGAGATAATAAGAAGCCAATTTTCTGTTCTTGCATATTGTTGTTGTTTCTCTATTTCTGTTATGTGTTTGTGGTATTAAGGGGAGCAGCCTTCATCAAGATCACTTAAGGTCAAAACAAGGTCACCAAATATCATAACAAATTTATTCCTAACTAGACTAGCCAAAATAAGAGGAACTAAATAAAACCATTTCAAATTCAGAAAGGTACTCTACATTTTTTAATGGAATATTTTCTCGTGTTGTGGATCTAGTCATAAAGAAAGAGAATATAGATATTAAATTAAATTTCAACATTTTGATAGTGTATGTTACTCTTGTAAAAATTATCGACATAATGCAAAAGACCTAAGAAAGGGACCAATCAAGATGAGCAATCTTAGAAATGCTAGTGGACATTGCTACTTGTGTCGCAAAATATTGAAATAAAATCTTTGGAAAAAAAAGCAAATGAAAGGGAAAATTATAATGTTTCACATAAGAATTATATGAATCAAAATTATAACAAACTTAGAATTACCAATCAACATAAAAAATGAGGACACGTGTACTAGAAAAGAAACGTGGTGATGCTACTAAAATTTGAGAAAATATGAAGAAAATCTGGGTAAGAGACACTAGTGAGAAGGTTGGAGAAGAAATAATACATATATATTTATTAGTAAAAGGTTAAAATGTATCGTTTCATAATTGAAGAAAATTTTTTGGCCTTAGCAAGAGTTCTATACAGTAAACATCAAACCACCCCATTTTTAGTAAACAAACAATGTATATTATTCGGCATATCCAAAAGTCATTCCAATCTTCTCATAACTTATGTAGGCATTTCTAAAGGATTTATGATTCAATGGAAGCTATAGTATTATGGAGGTTAATCATCTTTTTGTTAATAGTAAAGAGAGAATTTTATATGGAAAGTTTATTTATGTCCTTGCAAAGGTTAAATAGAAAAAGTATCCTTATTTTTATCACTTGCAACTGTTAATATTTTGAAGTTCTATGAGCTTTTTGAATGATCAATAATCTCTATGTGGGTTCTTCGAGTGTCTTGTATAATTTTTATTATTCTCATTATCATGGCCACTCCAATTATAGTTGGCCATTACCAAAAACCATGACCAGTACTCAAACCCTATACATATTTTACTACAAAGATGGACTCTTCCAGTGCCTTTTCAAATGTACCCTTGGATGTGGTGTACAAAGAGGATGTATGAGCACACATGCTCCTATTTCCATAATCATTCACTCAAAATTTGTGGACATCATGAAAGATTTGGTAGAAAAATATAAGTCCACTGAAAAACTAAATTATGTCACATTTGTAAATTTATATCAGAAATTTAGAAAAATTTTCTAGATTTTAATCTAAATGACGATTGGTATTATATTTTTCTAGACAATCCATATCAAATTAAAAAAGAGGTGATTAAGGTTTTGGTTGGGTTATATTCTGCTACCACTTTGCCTCTCATGAAAATGGTTAAAAAAAATCTAGTGAAAAGTCTTACTAGTGAAAAATCTAATGGAAGGGGCACTAACAATTAATGACATCTTTAAATATGGTATCTAGTTTCCATCTATGTGTATTGAATTGAAAATTTATTTTCAAATTTGTAAAGGCTTGGTTTCTTTAGCAACTATTCATACAACATATGAGTTGGTGATTACTAACGAACACTTTGATCTTTGTAAAACTTTATGACAATAATTGCTAGAAATTAAGAAAAAGAAAGCAAAAAAAAAGTCTCCTTTTAGGTACGAATCTTTGATAATTTTTATGGAGTTCATGTTTTCTTGAATGAGATTCTTACCACCAAGACTAAGGCATGAGAAATATCTAGTCGCATTGAAATGAAAATTTAGTGATATATTAGGGACATGAATAACAATCAACACTGGTACAATGATTTAATCTTGGGAAGGTTTAAAAATTTTAGAAAAATATGTAGCTTGGAGATAGGATTCCTCACTCTTGGTAGATCAAGTAAAATATTATATCATATTTTGTGTTAGTAAAGACAATTCATCATTAAAGCCATTAAAAATAGAATCAAATATATTTATTCTTTATCCTATTCAATCCTAGAGGAATAACTAGAAAATAATATTAAATTTGTACTTAGTTGGCTGGTAAATTCCTCAAAGAAACATTTTGGAATTACAATTGAGATTATAAATAATATGATCTTCTAGGATCAAAAAAGGGAATAGAAAAATGTATGGAGAGATTGTTTACCAAAATTAATATGCACATTATATCAAAATCCTTTAGCTTTGTTCTTTCCAAAGAATGAACCTCTTACACTACTCAAAGAACAATGAGATATTTATCTTCCTCTTCTCCCATAAATCAAGGTACCTCTATAGAATCTACAAGGGGTGTTATAAGTGAAAATATTAGGAACAAATAGAAGAGAAAGGATACCAAGGTTAAAAATAGTACCATGGATGATAGTATCATCACATATATTGATGAAGACATCAAAAAATTTAGGATTGAGAAAAAAGATGAGTGAATTAGAACAATAAATGTAGACAAGTTAAAATAAGAAACAAAAGAGATGATACTACTGTTAGGCCAATTTTCTGTCATTGCAAAATCTTATGAAATTGGCCTATTCTATGCAAAGTGTGTGTCAAATGTCCTGCCCTGTGTTCCTCGTGTTGTCGCCTTGCTCTGGTCCAATCTGCATTTCCTGAATCGCCAAACCCAGAAAAATATTCAAAGTTTAAAGCCTGCTGAAAATATTTCAAAATTTGCCACAGTGTCGAAAACCCATAGTGTTTTAAAAAATCCATGATGTTTTCAGTCTGTGTGTTTTCGGCCTTCATTGTTTTCGACCCTGTACTTCCTGCTTTGTGCTGTTATCCTTTGGCGTTGAAAGCTCTGTGTGTTTTCGGTCTTCTGTTGTGCTGAAAACTTTATGTGTTTTCAACCTCCCAGTTCCCTATTTGTTGGCTTTCCTTAAGTACGTAAGTGCGATGATAGGTGGGCCCAGGCCTTCAAATGCTCTTTCAGATTGGCTGTCGCATGGCTGCATGTCAGACTTTTCTGACATGCTATCATGCGACCGCTTACCACCTGTCCGTGTGGTCCCAATTCTTGGTGATGTTCTTCTCAGCTGCTTGGCAGTTAGTTTTTTATTTGGCAACCTGGCGATAGTGTTGTCACATGATCTCCTCTTTTCTGGTGGTTAGCAGTTAGCATCTCATGACTCTGCGAGCAGTTAGTCATGTTGTCACTGGATGCTTGGTGGTTGGTAGTTGGGCTCCTTTCTTCAAGCGGCAGGAGGGAGATCGACAGTCGGCGTGTGATCGTGAGGAATATTATTTCCCCTTATGATCATGCACTTGCTATTGATCAAGTTGGATAGCATCAGTGCGTTTGTAGTCTTTTGAGGAGGTTAAAGAGTGGACAGATCTGGTGGTTGCTGTTATACAGCTGAGTGGAGGTGCTCACTTTTTAACATCGCGGTATAGTGACAGCCGTCGATTCTAGTTTATGAGGAGACTACTCGGTGGACCTGTTTGCAGCAAGGTGGTGATGTGGTATCTTCTTGTTGGTCCATGTGATGATGTGGCAGTGTCTCAGTGGGGCTTGTGTTAAAGATTGTAATCTACGGTCGGTGTGCAATCGCAAGGAATATTCTTTCCCCTTGCGATCATGCACCCACCGTCCGATTTGATGCCGAGGGTTTTATTTGTAGTGGGCTCGAGTGATTCAGTGGAGATGATGGTGTGACAGATTTAGTGGTTGGTGCATGATCTCATGGGAGGTGTCAGACCCCTTACGATCATGCACCCGCCATTTGATTTTGAAGGCTTGTTGAGCATGGGTCCGGTGTTGGTGATGGGGCAGTATTTAGCGAATGGTGTTGTGACAGGTGGCATCAGGCATTGTGGTTGTGGAGTTAATGGTAGGGTCTGAGCTATGGTGGAGTGAATAAAGATCTAGTGGCCTGACGGATTTGCTTCTTGTCACAGGTTCGCGGGATGATTTGGTGGTAGCGCTATTCTTTTCGCAAACTAGCGAAAGTCCTTTGTTGCCAGTTCGCCAGATGACTTAGGTGGCATTTTTAACACATGCAATCATGTGTTCGCAAGATTCAACTAGAGTTAAGCTTTTCATCCCATGACTAGGAATTTGCCTTGTCGCCAGTTCGCGAAATGTTGACCTGAGGTGTTTGATGAGTTAGAGGATCTGAAGCCTAGGAATGATGAAGCGATCTACGGTCGGGACTTAATTGCTGATCTCTGATCGAATCAGGACCACCGATTCACTATTGGTGCTAAGATGTAGCCATTGGAGTTCAAATTCAAATCTTGGAGACATTTCTAGCGGCCTGTAAGGACTCGAATTGATGATAAAAGGGGCCAGAGTTGGTGAATTTGAACTTCTTCACCATTCCAGTGTGATTGTAGGGATTTGTACCATGTGGAGGAGGACAATTTTTCTTAGCTCGAGGTGTGATTTCAGGGTGGTTGATTTGATCTGCTCTCTTGATAGATCTATGATCTTCTATGCTCTGTTCTGAGAATTATCATGATTAGAGGTCATCTTTGATCTATTTCTTTGAGATTGCTCAGTTTCTTGCCCCTGTAATAAATTTTGATGTATTCTTTTGGTTGGTCGGGTAGTTGAAACCCTTACCCTAGCTGTCCGTAGCTTGTTGCATTCTCTTTGAGAATTCCAAGGTAGCTAGTGGTATAAATTGCAGGTGGTTCAATTTTGTAAGGGTTCCTTCTTCTGCAAAATTTTGAGGAGAATTGGTTCCAGTGAAAGTTTTTTTCCTGTAGATTTCTCCTTCTCTCTGCATATAGAGTGTTCCTCTTTCTCCATTGTTGGTTCAGAGAATACAATACATGTTGTAATAGATGTCTTATGTATGAGATTGAAACATACTTGTTCTTGTATCAGATTGTCTCCATTTAGGTTTTAGACTTATAGATTACAGCATCAAGGGTGCGTACTCTTTCTATTTGCATTTCCAGTGAGTGTCTGCAATAGAGTTTTTTTTTGCAAAAGCAACTAAGTCTAGGACTGGTGTTCAGATATGTATGGGCTGGGGTATCAAAGATGCATCATGCTTGTCTTCCAGTGGATGCTGGTTAATGTATTACTTGTTCCTAGGTCTTCCTTTGGATAAGTGATAACATATTTGGGTGCACAGGTGTTTTGGTAATGTATGATCTGGTCAGGGTGAGTGTGTTGTGTTCTTGTTTCATAACTATCTCTTGCAATAGGGTATTTGACTTTGTGGCCCATTGGATAAGGCATTGGTCTATCAGGTACTTAGGGTATCTCAGGGGTCCCTTCAAATTCATTTTAAAATCATTTCCATTCAGTCCCACCTTTTTCCTTTCATGTTGTTAGGATAGGTCTCTGGTTTTCATACTCACTCCATGCAAGTAGGGATATTGCATGAGATATTGGCTTCATTGAGGTACATGATACCTAGGAGTTTGAGAACCATTCCACAGTCAGTGACCTGCAGGCCTGTAGTGTGACAAAAGTTGTATGAGTGTGTAGATGAGGTATACCCACCTGAGTGATGTGGAGCTCAAAGTGTAGAAGGATCTCTTTTTGATCCTTGTCAGTTGGCCCTTTTCCTTGTCATATTTGGAGTGTTGAGTGAATGTGACACTAGCCCTGTCAATCCTAATGCCAAGCTGACCTTTGGAGAAAAAGATCACCAACAAAATGGTGACTTTGCTGGGGAGAACATAAGGAAAACCTATTAAGGAGCTCTGGTTGCAGTCATATTGAAGTATTCAAAATTTTTTGACTAGATTGGTTTGGCCCATCCGAGTCACCAACAAAATGGTGACTCTACTAGGGAGAACATAAGGAAAACCTATTAAGGAGCTTTGGTTGTAGTCATATTGAAGTATTCAAAATCTTTTGACCAGATTGGTTTGGCCCATCTGAGTCACCAACAAAATGGTGACTCTGATGGGTAGAGTCTAGAACAGAGTCAAATATACAACAAGCATTTTCTACATCATCTCACTAAGTGTTGAGTGGTGGCTCTGATTTGTTCTCTATTTGATCAGTGTCTTTCCTGATAGACAGTGTATTGATCCTGGTTAGGTTTTGGTTGGAAGAAGAAACAAAGTATTTCTTTCCTCTCAACGAGGTGGTGACTCTACACTATCATTTTTTGATGGAGCTGCATGGAGAGCTCTAAATCTACCTTACTTCCAGCCAAAGGTCTTCTGCTGCAAAATTTATAGGTATTCTTTTGTTGAAACGTATCCCTATCAAGTGTTAAGCACTATTGCAAAGGGATGAGTTGTAGTGGGCAGCTCCTCATGGAGGAATATAGGCCCTTTTGTTTTGATGGCATTGAAGGTGCCCCTAATGAGTTCTCTACTGAGGATGGGAAGTTCTTACCAAGATTCATGGCTGGTGGGTCTGTTTCTGCAGGCCAACATATTGATGTTGTCATGGGTATTTTTGGAGATATGGATGTTGAACATGAAGATGTTGCCATGAGGTTATTTGTGCACACATTTTCTGATGGTGCAAGAAAGTGGTTCTTGTCCTTGCCTTCATGTTCAATCCCTTCTTGGGATGTGTTGAGAGCTAAGTTTGTTGAGCATTTTGATAAAGTTGCTGCTCTCAAGAAGGAATTAGTAAGGTTGAAATTGGTGAACTGGCAGTTAATAGAGGACATAAGATTGCTAAGACTGGTGTCTCCTGATGATGTTCATGAGGAGGCCAGTGTTTCTGATGTTGAATCTCACTATGCAGAGAGTGTTGATTATGAAGCTAATTCTGAGATCAGTGCATATGAGAGTGCTGAAGATGAATCTGAATTTGGCAATATTTCCTTTTTGTCTGCAGATTTTTCTTCTTGTCAACATGAGAAGGCAATTTTCTTGTCCCGGTGTGATGATGTTTTGTATGAAGAGAAGAATATTGGATATGATGCAGATGATGATTCCTGCATAGATTGCTTCACACAAAATGATCTAAAGCCAGAGATGTCTATCCTTGTTCCTCAAAAGGATGATATTTGCAGCACCAGGGGTGAAGCTGAGGAAGATGAACAAGAAGCTCAAAGTCCACTAAGTGGTGAAATGATTTTAGCACTCTTGGCTGAACAGTTCCAAAGGTATGCCCCTGCTTTGGACTTTGATTTGTAGCTCCCCTGTGATATAGTCTTTGACACTGATAATGAGGCCAGTGTTCAAAGTGACCATGAAGACCCATGTACGCAAGGTTTCCCATCATGTAATGACCCTGCAGAAGAAGAAGTTGAAGGACATGATAGTGTATTTTCCTATCATCAAGATTGCAGTGATGAACAAGTTCCTGGTTCATATCCTTTTCCTTCTTTTTCCAAGTATGATACTAATTGTCACAGTGTTGAAGACTTTTCTTTCAGCAATTGGGACAGAAATTCTTTTGGTGAAAGTGATGATGCAGTGTTCCCCTTGTCATGCCAAAAAGTTGAGCAAAACACAACTACAAATTTTACAATTTTAAATTTCAAACTCAACAATATTACCAGCTAATATATCTAGCTGGGTACCTGATAGAGTGTTGTTGACCATGGAGGCTCACCTCCCAACCTAGGACTTTTCAAGGCCATCCCTGAGTTGGGGGATCAGAACTAGAATGGGGTACAAACAAACACTCAAGTATGAAGGAAAAACATCCATACACAAATACATTTAAGTCATAATCCCAACAAGATTTTTACAAGAGGAAGGCCTCCAAGAGACCTTCCTAAAAATGGGGTAGAGGTGGACTACTAGGTGGAGAAGCTAGGACAAGATACAAATATCCAAAGCCACACATGGACTTGGGAAGACCATCTCCAAGAGATATGATCTAACTCTCCTTATGCCCCCCAAGTGCCCGTAGGCCATGTTTGGCATCATGGGTATCATGGAACCCCATGTTTTATCCCTCCACACATGGGAGACTCTACACATCTTGAGTCTACATCCTATTACCCCCTTCAAGGTTACTCCACCTTCCCTAAGGTGAGTAAACCTTGAAGAAACCCATCCTAAAATGAGATCACAAAGTAAAAACAATATTTTACAAAACATAAATTTTACAACATGAACCAATAAAAAGCCATGGACTCCATTAATGGAGCTCCAAGCTCAAACATATGCAAGAAATAACAAAAATAGCACAAGGCCTACCTTGATCCAAGCAAAGGTTGAAATCTTGAAAAAAAAATTGAACTCCTTCCAAAGCTAGCCTCTCTCCTAAGCTTTTTCCAACAAGTGGTCTCCAAATCTAGAGAGTGGGTGATCAACTAAAACCTTACTCCAAGTTTCTCCTAAATAGGCAAACCTCCTAAAATCTAGGAGCCAATAAAAAAAGAGGAAGAAATTTCCATTCCCTTCTTCCCACTTGCCTTCCTTCACCATAAATGGAGTTGAATACAAGTTTGGGAAGAAGAGAGAGGTTAACCAAAACCTCACAACTCTTCAATCTCGTGCAAAATAAAAACCTTGACTTTAGAGGGGTCATTAATGAGTTTTAAGGCTCTTAATGGGTTGAAAATGACCCCTAACCCCTAAGGTATCAACTTGCGTAGCTAAAAATGACCCCAGTTAGCTTATGGAAGCCCAAAAGACCCTCCTAAACCCCACCTAAAGTTTATGCACGGATTTCTGGTCTTTGTTGACTTCTAGAAACTTCTCAACCTAAGGTTAGTTGATCCTACCCTAAGGTTACACCCTAGTCAAGCCCTTGACCCATACAATATTAAAATACTTAACCATGCCAACACTTAAGCCACAATTTGCCAAATTTGGCACATTAAATAAAACAATAGACATGGCTAATACACATAGACATTTTCTAAATTAGATACACTCATACAAACCACATATATGAATAAAAGACTACACAATGAGGTCCACGTCTCTTTATACAAAGAGGACCTTGGAATGCACAGTATAAACATAGGTTCCAATACTGGATTCCTGCATTTAGATCCATGGTCAACCTCTCCTGCACACTCAATACACACATCAGTAGGTCCAATTAACATGATATAAACATAATAGATTGAAACTGCTTGGTTTAAAACTATGTCTGTAAATCAATCCATTAAGCACAACTTTGGTTTCCTAAACCAACTTTTCTTCGCAATAGTTTTAAAACATCATATAACATCATATGTAACATAATCGTAACTGAAACTGAAACATAACAAGTAGTATCTCGAGTGTACCTTGATTACATAATCAGGTACCGAACATATAATATAAGATTCAACAGATCCTCAAATACTTAGGTGTCTCAAAAGTCTAGTATGTCTATAAAATAAGTACTGAAAGCATGGAAACATAATAGTAATAGTATGATTGTCTGGTACGTCTCACATCCACCCCCTCTAGGCATGAACCTCCTCCTGGAGTTCATCAAAGAGGTGAGGATACTATGACCTCATCTGTGCTACATCCTCCCATGAAGCTGTGACCTTGTCATAACAATCCCACTGGACCCTAACCTAGTCCAGGACCCTGCCTCGAAGTGCCAGGGTCCATCGGGTTAAAATATGAATGGCTTTTAGTGCCAGCTATCCATCTGACTCTACCTGCAAAGCATCCCAATCTATCACATGAGACTCATCATAAACATACTTTCGCAAAAATGAATCATGAAACACATCATGGATGCATGACAGGCTAGGTGGCAAAGCTAAATGGTAAGCAACTGGTGCTATCCTCTTAAGGATCTCAGAAGGTCCAACAAAATGAGGTGCTAGCTTAGAGTCCTTTCCAAAATGGATTGGACTCTTATGCAGTCGCACTCTCAAAAAGACCCTATCTCCCACTAAGTAAGCTCGATCGATCCTCTTCGCATCGGCATACTTCTTCTATCTATCCTGAGCCTCTCCAAGATGCTGCCTAATCAAGGTCACCTACTGCTCCATATCTCTGACTAACTCAGGACCAATAGAAACTATGTCCTTGATCCTATCCTAACTGAGCAGTGTCCTGCACGGTCTACCATAAAGAGCCTGGTACAGAGGCATACCCAAGGATGTATGATGCCCATTGTTATATGCAAACTCCACTAAGTGTAGGTATTCCTCCCACTGGGTCTAATGATCCAATTGATTAGAAACTTGATCACAAGGGTCAAACTAGAGAAGGTTGACCAAGTTTGACCAAGTTTGACCAAAAGTCAAACTTCACTGAACAACTTCCAAGCTATCCTATAGGGTTTCCTAAACTGCATGCTTCAACTAGCACGCAAATTGAGATAGTTGACTAAAGTCAACTAAAGTTGACCAAAAAGTCAACTATGTATCAAACAACGTGCCACAAAGTTAAAAAGGTTCAAAAATTAATGAAAAAAACTTGGGCATGCAAATCAAGGTGTTTGACCTAGGTTTGACCAATGGTTGACCAAAAGTCAACTATGCCCAAAAATGACCAACGATGATCTACTAAGGTTTAAAACATAACATAGACTATTTGTGCATGCAAACCAAGGCTAATGCTCTAAGTTTGACCAAGGGTTGACCAAAAAGTCAACTATGTACAAAATGGTCAACATGACCATTAAGGTCAAATTGACTTGAGGTTTGACTAAAGGAAGAAGAAATAAATCCCTAACATGACTATAACGTTCCCTAGTTGAATACTTAGACTAGACATCTAGACTATAAATTTTATAAGCATACTAGACAGTATCTCTGGAAGAAGGTAAGTAGATGCGTCCTCTATGACATAAAAGTCCACTCGATCAAACAACTTTAGAAGGGGGTGGACTGTTGAATTTTTGAGGATAGTGCCATTTGAAGTATCGAGGTTTGTGACCGTCCATTTCTTGGCCTGGTTCAACTCAATGAGCAGATGCTTCTGAGACACACCGTCTTCTTTGATGACAAAATTAGTAGAAATAATCTCAATATTACACATAGCGACCTTATCATTTTGGGATGGCCTCTTTTGTATAGACAGCTACACCTCTGAAATAGTTTGATTGTTGTCGTTGATTTTCTCAGCTTGCTATCATTGTTTACTATTAAAAATAGAAATAGTTGTAACATCTTAGTTGTCTGTGCCCATGTGCAGCGTACCTTCAAATTTTGGCAAGCTACAACTGGTCTATAGATAATAATAATATTCCACCAATTAAAACATATTTTACAGCCTTGGCCCTTCGGGGTCAAGAAGAGCCATAAATTAAATATGAATATTATAATATATTATTATAATACAAATATTATAATAATATATCGCAGATGGGAGATGGCTTGCGTATTTAGTGCAGTGGGCCCTTTTCCCTCACACCTCCTTCCCTGTGGCAACAAAGTCTCTTCAACTATTTCATTCCCTTGTAATTTAAGTAGAAGGAGAGCAAGTGTTGGGGGGTTCCACTCTTCGGCGGGTAGCAGACTTAAGGTGTTAAAGAGTGTAAAAAGGGAAATCAGGGGTTTGTGTGCATCCTAGACCATGGCAATGGAGAAGATGGGAATACAGATCGAAAGGAATGCTTCTCAGACTCGCCTTTCACGGCTCAAAGTGGCATCCTGGCCCAAGTGGGGATGCCCTCCAAGTAAGTTTTCATGGGCTTATATAGCCAAGGAGGTGTGTTATCTATTGGAAGGAAGAGTGAAAGTGTACCCAGATGGCTACAATGACTATGTCGAGATCGGACCTGGAGATTTGGTTGTTTTCCTGAAAGGCAAGAAGTGTACGTGGGATGTTTCTGAAGCCGTTGATAAACATTATACATTTAATTGAGCTCACTCCAACACCAAACTTTCCTATTAGATTATTATTGCTATATTACCTACTACACGATGACTCACTCTTAATTTCAAGCATCTCTATGTTATGGCCGCATTCAGTTAGCCAGATTTTCCCTTCTCTCTAGGTATTTACGCTGTAACCGAGTGACTATGTTTTATGTGAATTTGGGTAGTAATCTTATAATTTGGGAATCCATTTTGTAATTGTGTAACATCTATAATTCTAGACAATCAAAGTTTAAATTTAAATCCAATAGGGTGAGGAATGTGCCGAAAAAAATCATGTTATTGTTCTTCTATCGAACCCTGCTGTTAAAAAAAAATATCGCAGATTATATTCATGTTTTGTTTTTGAAACGATTTCGTTATTTCATTTTGCAATACAAAAAGGAAATATATGTATATTCGTAGGTTTATAGGTTTATATATATATATATATATATATATATATCAACAATCAGGAAGAAATATTAATTGACTGGTGAAGTTATTTACTTTGTGTCAAAATAGAGAACATATAGGTAATTTATTTTTCAAATTTGATTGCACCATTAGGATCTATATTTTCTTGTAAAGACATTGACGGAAGAAATTTATAATTTAGAGAATATATAAATTTTGCAAAAATTTCAAAATCTCTTAAGTGTAAATATGTCCTTCACCAAACACAGTCATTATCTTAAATCCGTAAATTTCCATATTCATATAAGAAGGAATATATTAATTTTTATTTATTTTTATTAATCTAAGCGATAATCTAATACAAGAAGTATTACATATGCTATCTCTTTCAAATAAGCAATATTGCATTGTTACTTAATAATAAAAGTTTATCCAGTAGGCTAGGTCTTAAATTTCCATAATATGCATCTTGATGGCATATATCATTTAATTGCATTCAACCAAATAATTCAACTTCTATCTAACAACTTACTAAATACATTCACTATATGCTTTCCAAACCTAGTTTTCAAATTACATAAAGCCTCACACAAAACTAATTACGATTTCTTGTGTACATTATCTAAGCATAGTGAACTCAAGGTCCTAATGTGGAACCCAGAGCTCTGATACCAAGTTGTCATGCCCAAAATTTTTAGGCATGAACACAACAAACAACAACCACAATTATTTTTTAAAAGCTCAATAAGTTACCTTAGATGCAATAATAGTAAGGTGTAATTTACTAAATCAGTCCATCATCCTATTTATAATACTTTATGTTTATCTTTAGGATATTTTAATAGATGATTAATTCTTTTATTTTTAACAGGATCTATTACCCTAACAAGTTAAAATATAAGCACATCAATTTAAGAGTAATTTATCTAAGTTAAGAATGAAGTAAAATTGATAAGAAATTTGATCCAATAAACCAATAATTCTCAATTTCAATTCCTAAATATATTCTTATGAAATTCCTTTAGTTGAATAAATCTCTACAAGGGTTCTATTTTATACAAGGATATTAAACATAAATTCATATAACCTTATAGAAACATTTAGTACAAGATCTACCCAATCAATAAAAAAAAAACTACTTAACTTCTCAAAATCAATAAATTGTACAAAAGAATAGTTTGTTTGAAATCAACCTTGCAAAAGACATTATATTGAATCTTATGAATTAAAACTTAAATCATTGATTTACAAGAATTCACAACTTCCCTTCATGAGGTACATAACATCCTATCACTACCAAAGTATACAAGATTTACAACTTTGAGAGTTACAATGTTGACTATCATAAGGGCTCTTTACAAAACACAATTCCACTGAATACCACATTTAAGGAAGAACATCATGCTTTCATATAAATTTACAAGGGTCACATTAAGAACAACAATATGAAGAACCATCCTTTCACAATAGCCAAGCTCCCAAGAGCATCTTCAAAACCTATCACAAAATAACCACTTAGGTTGACCATGGAGGCTCACCTCCCAACCTAGGCCATTACATGGCCACCTCCAAGCTTGGGGATCCAGATAGGAACAGAATACAATCAAGAACTCACAAAACTCACATAAAACAAAAACTTGTAGAAACCCACATTTGAAAACTTCCCAACACATGGTAGAACAAGAAGGTGGTCTCCAAGAGGCCTTCCAAAAATAGGGGTGGTGGTAGACCTTCAGTAGGAGATAGCCAAGTAAACTAATAACCTCAAGCCACACATGGACTTGAAATGACCATCCACACAAGATGTAGTCATGAACAATAACCTTCTTATGCCCCTCCAAGTGCCCTTAGGCATGTTTGGCATCATGGGCACCCATATACCCATGTACTTCACTCCACACAAGGGAGACTCTACACTAAACTGGAGTCATTTCCTACCACCCCCTCCAAGGTTACTCTTCCCTCCCAAGGGTGAGTGTGCCTTGAAAAACCCATACAAAATATAGCACATATGTAAACACAACAAAATAAAACTTCATAAACCCAACATGAAAATAACTCAAAAACTACATAGGACTCCATTAATGGAGTTTCAAGCTCAAGAACACACAAATCTTTGTTATCATTTTCAAATCAAGAAACCAACCTTACTCCCACGTTAAAGGTGGATTGAAGTTGAGAGGAGCTTTCCTTCCAAGTTCTTTTCTCTCAAGGCTTCCTCAATTCTGAATCTGTCTCTAAGAGTAGAGAGTGGGTGCTCTCTAATCCCTTCCCAAAGTTTCTCCTAAATAGGCAAACTTCCTAAAATCTAGGAGCCAATTACTAGAGGGGAAGAAACTTCCATTGCCTTCTTCCCACTTGCCTTCCTTCACCACAAATGGAGTTGAATGCAAGTTTGGGAAGAAGAGAGAGGTTAACCAAAAGCTCACAACTCTTCAAATCCGTCCAAGTTTGAAATTGAGACTTTAGGGGAGTAATAAATGAGTTTAGAGGCTTATTAATGACTGAAAATGACCCCTAACCCATAGGGTACCAAGTTGGGTAGCTAAAATTGACCCCGGTTACCTTCTAGGAGCCTAAAAGACCCTCTTAAACTACCCCTAAAGTTTGTGCACGGATTTCTGGTCTTGGTCGACTTCTAGAAGCTTCCCAACCCAAGGTTAATTGATCAAACTGTAAGGTAACAACCTAGTCAAGCCCTTGACCCAATAAATAACTAAAATACTAACCATGCCAACACTTAAGCCACAATTTGCCAAATTTGGCACATTTAATAAAATAATTGACATGGCTAATTCACATAAACATAAACTAAATTACATACACAAATGCAAACCATGTTTACGAATAAAAGACTATACAATGAGGTCTACGTCTCTTTATACAAAGAGGACCTTGGAATGCACGGTATAAACATAGGTTCCAATACTAAATCCCCGCATTTAGATCCATGGTCAACTTATCCTACACACTCATTGCACACATCAGTAGGTCCAATAAACATGATATAAACATATTACATCACAACTGTATGGTTTAAAACTACATCTATAAATCAATCAACTAAGCATAACTTTGGTTTCCTAAACCATTTTTTCATTGCAATAGTTTCAAAACATCATATAACATCACATGTACATAACCATAACTAAAACATAACATGTAGTACCTCAAGTGTACCCTAATTACATAATCAAGTACCAAACATTTAATATAGGATTCAATAGATCCTCAAATACGTAGGTGTCCCAAATAGTCTACTATATCTGTGAAATAAGTACTAAAAGCATGGAAAACATAATAGTCATAGTATGACTGTCTAGTAGGTCTCACATCATAGAAATAGTTCAAGATCTTACAGGCATGAAGACAAGTAACATGTAGTATTAAGTTTCAACATAAGTAACTGTCTAGTATTAAGGTCTTATAGGCATCTACATAATAGTAATAGTATGCAAAGTGTTGAAACTTTATAGCTTGATGCAAAGCGTTTAATGGGAAATGTAATGGTTCAAGGTCTCAAGTGTTGAAACTGTGCTCTGATACCAAAAATGACTATAAAAGGGAGTAAATTTTCGGCATGACAACTTGGTATCAGAGCGAGTAAGTTTGAACTTAATACTCTTGAGACCTTGAAACTTAAAACCCGAAGATGACTATAACGTTCCCTAGGATGCATCTACTTTTGCATCAAGCATTAAGTTTCAACACTTGTAGAGCTTACAAAGGCTTACGAATGTGTCGCTTCTCTAACAGTTCCTCAAGATGTATATTGAGCTCATTGAGCTCATTAGTGGTCATCCTGTAAGGTGCTCTGGAAACTAGTTTTGCTCTTGGAACAAGATCTATATGAAAATCTACTGCCCTACGAGGTGGCATACTAGGTAGTTCTTAGGGAAACACATCTGCATACTCTTGTAGTATGGGATGGTCATCCAATGAGATTTCTTGTTTTGCCTCATCTTCCCTATCACTAATGGTGATAGAAAACAACTAACATCCCTTCCACATGCCTCAATTAAGATGCATAATGAAGATCATTTAGAGGGATACTAGCCTTTGGATTTTTGAAATCATAGTAGCATTGCCATCATCATCCAAGCACTTGATCAACTTCTTACAACAATCTAGCTTGGCCTTGTGATCATATAACCAATCCATTGTGATAGAAGTTCGTTCCACACACTTTGGGGTGTTAAATACAAAGGGGGAACTAGGGAAGCTCTACATCTTCCCTCCAATAAGGACTAGGCTCACCCCAAAAACCATCAAGCCAACCCAACATAAAATTTTACTACCAGTTGATCAGACAACTTTAGAAGGGATCCAATATATATAAAAGAGCATTGACAACTCTAATTCATGTTATTCACATGCTAGAAAAACAAATATGATCATGATCCTCTACACTTAAGCTGTAACCACACCCTAAATACTTCACCATGAGGCACCTAATAGAAGACACTATCATCTAAGATATCGCTATGGTTAAAACACCAAGAGGTTCCAAGTCATCAACTTAGAATGAGTAACCAAAATCGTCTTTCCAAAATTGTACTTTTTAGAGAATTACTGCACCCTATTCTAGTGTATTAGGGGATACACCCCAAAAGATTTATCATACAAGAAAGATTTCTTCCAAATAGGATACCTCTAAAATTCCAAGCGTATGGTCAACATGGTTAAGTAGACTGAAAATCCTATACCACATCCTAACTAAAACATAGGCACAACATAGTATGTTCTCTTTGGTTCTCCCCCTTTTTGTACTATCATTGGTCCACAATGTTAGAGTCACAAACATAAGACTAGCTAGCAATAAAAGAATAAGGACATTAGGATAGTCCCCAAGATCAAAAAGTAAGCTCAAATGGGGAAATTGTGAAATTCATCAATAAATTAAAAAAATGAGCTCAATTCAACAATAATTAAACATGTCAACTGACACAGAGAAACAATTTTTTATTTTTTATTTTTTTGGTGACTAACTCCCACACAAAGGAAATAACCAAATAAATAAAATACTAGCTTACACAACATGTGGAAAGATCCACTTTAAAAGAAACAAAAAGAAGGAAGTCAAAAGAACCATTCACAAACATTATGACAAAGCTTAGTCACGTAAGAGGGAGAACCACCACTGAATACTGAGGACACCACTCCTCACCAATCTTAGAGAACATACCCAACATACACTCATCGAGCAACTTTCCACCACAAATTGTACCTAAGTATTAAAATAATAATTGTAGCTGAAACAATATCCTTCTCCTTTCAAATTTCTTTTATAGCTTGATGCAAAGCTTTTAATGAGAAACGTAATGGTTCAAGGTCTCAAGTGTTGATCACCCACTCTCTAGATTTGGAGACCACTTGTTGGAAAATGCCTAGGAGAGAGGCTAGCTTTGGAAGGAGTTCAAGTTTTTTTTCAAGATTTCAACCTTTGCTTAGATCAAGGTAGGTCTTGTGCTATTTTTGTTATTTCTTGCATATGTTTGAGCTTGGAGCTCCATTAATGGAGTCCATGGCTTTTTTATGGTTCATGTTGTAAAATATATGTTTTGTAAAAATGTTGTTTTTACTTTGTGATCTCATTTTGGGATGGGTTTCTTCAAGGTTTACTCACCTTAGGGAAGGTGGAGTAACCTTGAAGGGGGTAGTAGTATGTAGACTCGGGATGTGTAGAGTCTCCCATGTGTGGATGGATAAAACATGGGGTTCCACAATACCCATGATGCCAAACATGGCCTACGGGCACCTGGGGGGCATAAGGAGAGTTAGATCGTATCTCTTGGAGATGGTCTTCCCAAGTCCATGTGTGGCTTGGGATATTTGTATCTTGTTCTGGCTTCTACACCTGGTAGTCCACCTCTACCCCATTTTCAGGAAGGTCTCTTGGAGGCCTTCCTCTTGTAAAAACCCTGTTGGGATTATGACTTAAATGTATTTGTGTATGGATGTTTTTCCTTCATGTTTGAGTCTCATGTGATAGATTGGGGTGCTTTATAGGTAGAGTCAGATGGATAGTTGGCACTGGAGCCCATTTGTATTTTACCCTGATGGACCTTGGCACTTTGAGGCAGGGTGCTCGACTAGGTTAGGGTCTAGTGGGATTGTTATGACGAGGTCACAACTTCATGGGGGGATGCAGCACAGATGAGGTCACAGTATCCTCACCTCTTTGATGAACTCCAGGAGGAGGTTCATGCCTAGAGGGGGTGGATGTGAGACCTACCAAACAGTCATACTATTACTATTATGTTTTCCATGCTTTCAGTACTTATTTTACAGACATAGTAGACTTTTGAGACACCTAAGTATTTGAGGATCTGTTGAATCCTATATTATATGTTTTGTACCTAATTATGTAATCAAGGTACACTCAAGATACTACATGTTATGTTTCAGTTTCAGTTACAATTATGTTACATATGATGTTATATGATGTTTTAAAACTATTGCGAAGAAAAGTTGGTTTAGGAAACCAAAGTTGTGCTTAATGGATTGATTTACAGATATAGTTTTAAACCAGGCAATTTTGATATATTATGTTTATATCATGTTAATTGGACCTACTGATGTGTGCATTGAGTGTGCAGGATAAGTTGACCATGGATCTAAATGCGGGGATCCAGTACTGGAACCTATGTTTATACCATGCATTCCAAGGTCCTCTTTGTATAAAGAGACGTGGACCTCATTATGTAGTCTTTTATTCGTATATGTGGTTTGCATGAGTGTATCTAATTTAGCAAATGTCTATGTATATTAGCCATGTCTATTGTTTTATTTAATGTGCCAAATTTGGCAAATTGTGGCTTAAGTGTTGGCATGGTTAAGTATTTTAATATTGTATGGGTTGTAATACCCCAAAAATGGGCTATAAGTTCATTAATATCCTATATCTACAAATCGAACGAAATCGACATCAAAGTCCTAATCTAAGGCCATCTGCACATCATCGAATCCTAATTGATTATCTTAAATTCTGCATTGGGAAATATTCCTAGTAATATTCCTAATCATCATAATTATCTTTAATTTTATAATTATTTGGCAATAAATCACATTTATCCTAAAGTTTGATTAATTGAATATTTTCATATTTAATTAATTAGATTTAATATTTGCCACTTAATTATGTAATTAAATTTAATTCTATCTATTATTAATTGTATTATTTAATTTTGACAATAAATCTAATATCATATGAATAATTGATTAAATTCTTATTTAATTAATTAAAGCAAGTTGTCAATATTTAATAATATAGTTTTTAATAAAAGTTTGATTAAATAATTGATTAACCCATAAATCAATTATTTTATTTTTAAAAATAGTTAAGTTGGAAATAAATCACTTTATTATTAAATTAATTCATAAATAAAACATGCACAATCATAAAAGCAAACAACTATCAATTATCAATTAAAGCTAAACTCTATTTTGAGTTAAAACTTAGCTTTTGCATGTTTTTGTGAGTTAATTATCTTTTATTTAAAAATAACTCAAAAATCAACCTAAGTTATTTGAATGATTTATGGCTTTTTCTCATGCACCTCCAAAGCCCTGTATTTCTATAAAAACCAAGGCTCAGCTCTTCATAAATAATCTCTCAACTCAAATTTGCATCCACAGGATCTCATAATTGTGCAAACTTATGCTGGAGAATTGGAATTGAAGAATCAAAGCTCTTGCGAATCGACATCTTTGTGAGATCAATCTTATTTTTGCATTCATATTGCATATCATTGTTAGATTAGCATTGCATATCAATTTTCAATAGCATTCATAGCATATCAATTTCATCTAGCATAGATTCATATCAAGTTTTTCATTATTATTGCATAGAAAATACCAAAAAAAAAGAAGATTAATTGCATTCAATTCATATCTAGATCAATTGCATTCAAATCCTTCATTTAGGTGTCATCTAGGTCACTGATCTCGATAAGAATCTGAGAATATTAATCTCGCACCTACTAGAAGGCAGTAAATCGCTTGGTTAGATTAGATTTCAATTTTGCATGATTTTGATTATAGGTAACCTCTAATGTTTTACTAAGTGTTGTGTCTACAGATCAGGTATAATTTTCACACACACATTTTTGGCACCCACAGTGGGGCAACCCATCTTTGCATGCTGATTTTGATTTTTTTGGGGAGCTAAAACCCCAAAGTTTCAAAGATTTAATTTTATCTCCCAAATGGCTTGGAGTTTTAGTTTGAAATTGTTTTTGCAGATTGGGGACAAATCAGGGAAGCTTCGATAAAAAAATTAGAATTTTTTGAAATGTTTTAAATTTTTAATAATTTTTTTTTTTTTTTTTTTCATAAAAAATTAATTTTCGGTGCAAATCAAAATATTTTTTGGAAATTTTTACATTTTCGGAAAGGTCTTCAAATTCTATAAGGGGATCTATTCTTTGTGTTTTAAATTTGGATGCAATTTAGTAGCTCAAATAGTCAATTTACAAAAACTAGTCTGTTTTGATAAAATGGGTCTCTAGGGCACAAATGAAGAGATTTTTCTAAAATTTTTGCATTTTTGGAAAGCTCTTTGTTTTTTAGTAGGGGTCTCTATTCTAAATTTCTATTTTTGTGGCCAAAATCATATCAAAAAAATCAGATCTTGTTGACTAGGTCAAATGCAGTGCAAAAAAATTAAAATTTTATGATGGGTATGCACTTATTTTTCATATGATTCAATGCATGATATGAGTTTTCATTTAGATTAATTTCTGGTTATTATTTCTCCTAACAATTGATTTTTAGATCTAACCCTAGGGTTTTCATAAGTTGAATATACCTTGCATATCTTGTTGGCTTGTTAGCTTGTTGGAGAGTTCGTAGCTTGCTTGCATAGTAAAGCTCAACAAAAATTGCTAAAAATTAGGTAGAATCTACTAAGCGCATTGTGAGGATCACGAGGTATTCTCCTTGTTCTGAAAACATTTCGATTTGGACTTAAAATAAATCTCTTATGTGTTTGGCTTGTGTGCATCTTTTCATGCTTTTGTCTATTTCTAAACACTTGCATAATTGATACTAGGTTGTGACCCCTTAAGGATTCATTAAGTAGTCTTAGAATACTTATGATTCATCTTGATTTCTATCTTGGGTTATTGGACTTGATAATCTGCTGGCCCCTCATTTCCACCCCATGGTTGCAATCTCAGCGCCATAAAGGGGAGGGGTCAACAGGACAGAAGCGTTAAGTGTTCCACTTGGCAACCCTTTTGTGCTTTTAGGAACTCACTTGTTTTCTAATTTGGGGACTCATTTTCAGCTTGTGTGAGGTGTTAAGTGTTCTACCTTGTGGACTCATCTCATATTCACTTTAAGCGTTAAGTGTTCCTCTTTCTACTTTTTGGGTACTTTTGGTAGATTTGCTTTCGGGAATATATCTGTGCTCACATAGTAATTAGGCCCTATGAACACTATTTGTGATTCTTGAGAGATTGGATTCCTAGAGAAATCTTTCTTGACGATAGAATCCTTGTAGGCAGGGAGGATACTTAGTGCATTTCACATTCAACTTGGTTAGTGCGTCTTCTCTTATTGATCAACACATTCTCTCTCCGGAGAGGTTGATAGATCACATGGGGTTGATATCACAAGCTTTGGTGAATCAAAATTGGTTAGTGCATCTTCTTTTATTGATTGATACATTCTCTCCTCAGAGAGGTTGATAGATTACGTGGAGTTGATATCACGGACCTTGGTGGAACAAAACTTTGTCTTAGCGTGTCAGATTAATCTGTTTGCTTTGTTTGGGTTAAAAGTGAAAAGGTGTCAAAAACCTTGGATCTGGAGCCAAGTCCCCTTGTGGTATAAATCTGTGAGTCACCTTTAGAGAGGGTTAACCGTAGCGAATAATCCCTTCACAGGGAAAACTGTGTTGACGGAACCTCAAGCGGTAATAGCCATTTTCACCATGGTAGTGACAGCCGCTATATAAATGTCCTTGTGGAAGAAATCTCCACGGGTATGGTTCATTGTTGGGTTGTCAGATCTCCCTAGCAGCTCTTGAAGATTAAGTTCTCAGACTGTGTCAAAACCTTGGTGCGCCAAGATTGGAGTTCACCCCTTTGAATCATAAAAGTTGCAGAGTCAAACCATTACTAAAAACCCTAGAGAGGCCAATTTTTCATTCTTAGGTATATGTGTGTTATTGAAAAACTTTTCAGAACATACACAATTAGTACTCTCAGGGATTAGCACAATTTGGTCACTTGATTGTTCATGCGCAAGGTTGCTTTTGCCCTTGTTCATTGTTTTCAGATGTGCTTGGACTCACTTGCTTTCTATTCTGCGTGCTTGTTTATCTACTTGGATATTAAAAATGATCAAATCTGGTATAACCTTCAAAATCTAGACAGTACAATTTGCAAACAATCCAAAACTGAAGACCTTAAATTTTGCAAAAATTGACGTAAAATCTTTTCTGGAGTCAAAAGTCATTTCAGGAAGTCAAAAGTCATACGAGTTTTGTCAAGTGTCATTTCAATATTGCCCATCTATCATATGATTGAGAACACAGTGTCGTACGAGTTTTCAAACTAGCAAATTCAAGAAGTCAAAACCTTGTTAGCAACTGTCGTATGAGTTTTGTCAACTATCATTTCATTTCTACCCAACTATCCTACGAGTTTAGCAACTGTCATTTCATAGACTACCCAGTGTCGTACGAGTCTGCAGAGTATCGTTTGGAAAAATTTGAGAGAGTTGTCAGAAATTGTCAAATTGCAAGATATCCAATGTTTCCAGCCTAGTTCCAGAATCTGTCAAAAATATCATTGTGTCAAGAACAGAGTAGTAGCTATTGAGAATCAGTACACATGTCTCAAAGAATCAGTAAACAAGAGGAAGAAGCTTTGATCACCGCTATAATGAAACAGATACATGCTATGCAAGTCCAGCTTGACAAACTTGAGAAAGAAAAGGAACCTAAAGAGTTCTCCATGGAAACTCTATACTCTTTTCCATTTGATAAAGAATTGTACATGTCACCATGCCCTCAGACAAAATGTGAGCAACATGACAACCCTTATGATACTTCTTCCACAGAGAGTGACACATCAAGCTTTGGAGACTATGATGACTATGATGATAGACAATGTAATGATACCTATGACACCTCTGTTCCTAAGAGTCCTCCTCATTGTGTGTTCCTACTTACTACAAATGGGTCATCACATTGGATAGATCGTGATGGTGATCCATATGATTCTGATTTTGAAAGAGACTTTGATGGCTTTTGTGGACAATACCTTGATGATGATCCATCTACTACTGCTGAGGACTATAAAATGCATCGTGCTAGCTTGAAACGTCAATACTATAAGGATCTCTCCTCTAAGAACTCTCTTGCTAAAAATAAAGATTATCTTCTCAAGCAAGATCATGTTAATGTTGAACCTTTGTCTAGTGATGGTTCCCTTCCATCCCCTACTTCCTCCAATACCTGTACATTTCCTAAAGCTTCTGAGTCTTTCAAATCTTTCATAGAACCTTCATCCGACACAAGCCCTGATACTTTTCATGTGGTTCCCTATAGTTATCCTCCAGGGCTACCTCTTCAAGAAATTCAAGCTAACCTTCACTTGGCTGCAAATACTTTCAATAATGATAAACCTAAAGAGCCTAAGCCTTTATGCACTACAATGCCTACTTCATCTGGTCCTTCACCATCTCTACAATAGTCTTCCATACCATTCCAACATGCTTTCTTATCTTTAGAAGTGGCTCCATGTCAAGAGGACTCTAAAAATGATGAAGAAAAGAACATAAAGAAAGATCAAGATCAAGAACCGTCCATGTCATCCACTCCTTTTTCTGATGTCTCTTATCTATCTCAGGGTTCTTTTGATCCTATAGACCCTTTTTCATGCATTCCACCATGTCTTAAGTCTTCTCCTAAGCAAGATCAAGCTACTACTTACACTGTTGAGCTTATTGACAATCAAAATAACCTTACTACACTTGTGCTTTCCAAAGATGATACTTCCATTAAGGTTGTTAAAAATGGTGTTGTTACTTCCAATGTTCAGCCTATTGAAAATCAAGAGAAAAATTATACGCTTATGCTTTCCAAAGATCCTTGTCAAGATCAAAGTCTTCCATCTTCTTGTTCTACCACTCCATGTTCATTTCCACTTTCTACTCTTCCTGAGTCTTTGCAAGCTTTGAACAATCCTATCAAAGAAGGTGCTCCTATTCAAGATGTCCATGATTTTATTGAAAATTCTAACGCTCACTCTAAAAATGCTGATATCCTTGGTTGTCATATAGATGCTGATAAACTTATTGATTATCCTTTTGCATCTTCCACTTCCATCCTCGGACCTCTTCAACCAATACTAAGGGCTTCATGTCTACCTTCCATCTTGGGTCCTTATGTCCCTTCACTTTCCCCTCCTAACTCTCTTAATTTGCCATCCATATTAGGTCCTTACATACCTTAATCTCCTATCTTTCCTCAAAATCAACATAGATGCATACCCTTGAACCCTTTTCATCCACCCACCCATCTAAACCAGTCATATCCTCCTTCTTCCACAAGTCCCAAGTCTTTTGGAAGTAACTTGAATGTTCAATACAAAAAAAAGAAGCAATACAAGAATCCATCAAAAAAATAAGATCACCATGTCTCCTCTAATAGACATGGAAACATAAAGTCAAAGGAGATATCTAAGAAAAAAACTACAAGACAAGTATGGGTTCCAAAATCCATCATTGAAGATATTCTCTCTAGATCATCAAAAGGAAATAAAAAGCCTACGACTATATGGATTCCAAAGTCTCTCTTGAAAGAGTCTGGTGTTGAGCAAAAAGTTAAATTGACATTCAAGCTTCCAAAGGCTTCCACTTCATTTCCCTCCAAAACTATTTTTTCATTCCATGCGCCTAAACCTCAACCTCTGCTATCCATTCGCCATATTCCTTCACGTATTCCTTCATTCACATTTCCTCCACCCTCTCGCCACCCTTCAAGGTGTGTGTTTACATTGATCTTGCCTTCCTTTCCACCTACCCTTTCACAATCCTTCCATGCATTATCCTTCTACCTTCTATCATTTTTCCTCATTTGCCTATTCCTCCTATCTTCCAACCTCACTCGCTTTACATAAAACCTCATCCTCCATTTTTCTCTTCCATCTCCCTTTCCCTATCAGCATCTTTGAGCATACCATTTTGAATCCTTAGAATATCATGGTTTATCCTTTCAAGGAGCATTATCTAGCAAGCTTTCCTTCTTCTAAAAAAAAAAAAAAGGAAATGAAATTTAAAAAAAAAAAAAAATTAAAAATGTGCCCTGGTGAAAACCTGGAAATAGGTGCCTTGGTAGCAAAAGTAAAGAGAAAAAAGTTTCATCCTAAGGTGAAAACCACTCCCTTATGGTGCCTTGGATAAGTACCGTGATGAAAACCTAGCAATTAGGTATCATGCGTAGTTCTTCTACATACTTCATCCATTCCATCTTCTCTTTTTGATCTTGACAATGTTGATCTATACACGAACATTTAGCTATCTTGTGAGCTATCTTACGATGATCTTGCTTTCATTCCATTCCTGTTTAGCCTTCATATTTATTTTCCTCCACTCATTATAGTCTTTTTCTATCATTTCCCCTTTGGTCTTGATCTAATAAAAAAAGAAAGAAAGAGTAAAACACGGTGCTATGAAGCCTATTGACATGTCTACTCCTTTGGACTACATCCTGTTCTTCTTTGACATTACGCTTTTGTGACTTATCCTATGCTAGCCTTTCATTGCTTGTCCAAATGTGCTTTACATGACAATTTTTCCCTAGCTTGGGTATTCTTGAGGAGTTTTCCCTTGAGGATTTCTTCCCTTCATTCTCCTTCATTCTCTTGTCTTCCATCTCTTCCACCAGATTGCCAATCCATCTTATTCTCCACCTTGCTAGACATTGGGATTGCACGATATGATCTTTCTTGGGAGTTTGCAATGGAAAAAGATGCTATCAAGTATACCAAGTATCAGAACAATTATCAGAATGAGTATCAGAATAAGTATCAGAATGAGTATCAGAATGAGTAACAGAATAAGTATCAGAACAAGCATCAGAACAAGTATCAGAACTAGTATCAGAACCACTCTTAGAACCACTATCAAAACAAGTATCAGAACCAGTGTCAGAACCAGTCTCAGAACCAGTATCAGATCTAGTATCAGAACAAGTATCATAACTAGTATCAGAACAAGTATCAGAATGCCTACAGGGGCTACTCCTTTCTCTTTAGTTTATGGGTTTGAAGAGGTACTACCTATTAAGGTTGAAATCCCATCACTCTGAATCAGAATGCATGGACTTGTCACCGACGATGACTATAGAGTGTATAGGTTATAAGAACTTTAATTACTAGATGAGTGCAGGCAAGCAACGTATGATCATCTCAGAGTATATCAGAAGAGAATGTCTAGAGGTTTCAACAAGAAAGTCAGACATAGAGAATTTCAGGTTGGTGATCTAGTCTTGAGAGAAAATCCTAAAAATCAATCCCATCGAGAACGCAAGGGGAATTTTGAACCCAATTAGCTGGGTCCCTTTGTTATCACTGCTACTTTTGGCTCTAGTGCCTATCAACTCTCAATGACTGAAGGAGAACAGCTCTAAGAACCAATCAACGTTCTCCATCTGAAGAAATTCTATGCCTAAGGCATTTAGTCTATGGTAAAATGTCCTAAAAAATCTTAAAAATCAGAAAAAGTCCTAAAAAAATGAACATCTTGGTGAAAACCTAGCAATAGGTGCCTTGATGATTCACAAAAAAATAAAAAAATATCAAAAAATTCAAAAAAATTGAAAAAATGAAAAATATAAAAAAAGATGAAAAAAAGAAAAAGTGCCTTGGCGAAAACCTGGAAACAGGCACCTTGGTAGCAAAAATAGAATCTCTACCAAGATGGTGAAAACCCAACAAATGGGTGCCACTTGTTTAAAATGCTCCATCTATCAGCACAATCTTGGTCTTTCCCAGCTTTGAGTCTTGCTTTAGTTTGTACATATCTCCCGGTTTGTTTCAACATTTCTAGTTTTTAATAAGTCAGTCTGTACACTAATCGGCCCTGTATCCTATCAATGTTTAACACTTGGGGGCAATCAATGTCATATCCTATGGTCTCCCATGTATCTTAGATGGATCATATCTAGTCAGAGTCCTTTGAAGCTTCATGTGAGTCAGTCAGCCAGTCTTGTCTCTAGAAAGGATTTTGCATCTACAACAACGCAATCAAACATCAAAACTCAACTGAAAACAATCTATATTTTTTACATGCTTTTATCTCCTTGTATGCTTACTAATTTGCATTGAGATTTTTGCATATTGTGTCCCTTCAAGCTCTTCAATGATGTCCTTTTATAGGATTTAGAGAGTGATGACTAGGGGCATAATATTTTCTTTGTCTTCTGCTTGTATGTAAAAATCTAACGTCTTTTGAAATTTTGGATTGAAATGGTGTCTGACTGTAAGAGCCTCTATCTCAAATTGGATGGCCATGCGTACCTCGACCATTGATACCCAGAAAATTCAAAGAAGTTTGATCTAACTATTGTCTTTTTGAGTAAGTTCTTTCTCCTACTATGGAACGCGATCTTGCCTAAGGATGTGAATGATAAAGGGTCACTAAGGGTAATTCACATTGGATTTAGAATGATCTCTTGACTGTTTAATGTGTTTGCAATGCAAGGAGTATTCAGGTCATCATGACGTCTATGTTTTGATGCTTATGCAAATTGCTATATCAAAATGGACAAGATATTTAGGTCATCCTGGCATTTGTGCCTTGGTGCTTATATCTAATCTGACATTCCAAAAATAAAATCAATATTCATATATCCATGGTTGTTGACCAATGGGTGTTGTATTGATTCTTGTGCATACAAATCAATATTCATATGTCTATGGTTTCATGGCTAGTGGGCATTGTATTGATTTATCCGGTTACCTAAAAGTTCAATGATGATAACAAATCGACATATGATCAGTGACTAGGTCCTAGGTCTTAGGTTGCATTTCATATTGCATGCTTCTTTGCATTTTTCATGTTTGCATGATCTCACAATGGCTAAATAAACTTCGAAGCTTACATGATTCTTCAATCGCATCTTCAAATCTAACAAGAGCTGAATCTCACACGAAGGTTCCTCCAATGAAGCAGCAAGTAGAATCCTTTTTCGGGATCAAAATTCAAATCTGAGATCATTCATATTATTAACTACTTGCATAATCGACCTTCAATCATCACAGAAATCCAGTATTCAACTTAACTGATTAGCTTTCATCAAACTATCAAAATTTCAACTTGGTCAACCATGGTCAAACTCATGGTCAAACCTAGTCAAATTTGGTCTCCAGGACCTCCAAACGATGCAGAATGCGTTCTCAGACATGTTTAACCACTTCTCAAATCAATTAACATGCTTCTAAACTATCAACGCTGACTTTTCTTGTCAGATTTCAATTTTAATCCCAAAGGGGGCATGGTATTACACATCATTCAAAGTCTATAATCCAATTTGAAATCATATCTTTGCTAAAATCATATCTTTCCTCAGTAATCAAGACAACAACCATGTCTAGTTACTGATTCATCAAAAGTCCTCATCGCTCGGGGTAAATCTATCATCACTTGGGGCATATCAGATTCATCAAGATCCATATCAATCTGGTATTCTCCTAATCTTGTAAATTGTATCAGTTTTTGCAACCATCAGATCATAGTGTTCTTTCCTTTCTTCTTCGACAACTGAAGGGTTTGGATGTGATACCTGCTAGTTCTGCTAAGACAATCGAGTCTAGAATGGGTCACTCACTTCTTTGCAATCCTAAGGTTTGGAATCAGGGATTTTGACACTTTTTCACAATCATAGGTTCATTTGCTGCTACAATGAACATTATCTTTGGTCATTCAAGACCTATTATCTCCATATCAATTCAATATCAATCAACTCCTATCTCAATATCTTTCAATCGGTTTCTATCTTGAGATCAGTTTATCTTTTGAATCAGTTTCATATCTTTATCAAACATAGACTATCTTTGAACCATTGCACTTCGCACAGTAATTCAAAGAGGGGCAAAATGTAATACCTCAAAAATGGGCTATAAGTTCATTAATATCCTATATCTACAAATCGAATGAAATTGACATCAACGTCCTAATCTAAGGCCATCTGCACATCATGGAATCCTAATTGATTATCTTAAATTTTGCATTGGGGAATATTCCTAGTAATATTCCTAATCATCATAATTATCTTTAATTTTATAATTATTTGGCAATAAATCACATTTATCCTAAAGTTTGATTAATTGAATATTTTCATATTTAATTAATTAGATTTAATATTTGCCACTTAATTGTGTAATTAAATTTAATTCTATCTATTATTAATTGTATTATTTAATTTTGACAATAAATCTAATATCATATGAATAATTGATTAAATTCTTATTTAATTAATTAAAGCAAGTTGTCATTATTTAATAATATAGTTTTTAATAAAAATTTAATTAAATAATTGATTAACCCATAAATCAATTATTTTATTTTTAAAAGCAGTTAAGTTGGAAATAAATCACTTTATTATTAAATTAATTCATAAATAAAACATGCACAATCATAAAAGCAGACAACTATCAATTATCAATTAAAGCTAAACTCTATTTTGAGTTAAAACTTAGCTTTTGCATGTTTTTGTGAGTTAATTATCTTTTATTTAAAAATAACTCAAAAATCAACTTGAGTTATTTGAGTGATGTATGGCTTTTTCTCATGCACCTCCAAAGCCCTGGATTTCTATAAAAACCAAGGCTCAGCTCTTCATAAATAATCTCTCAATCATCTCTCAAATTTGCATCCACAGGATCTCATAATTGTGCAAACTTATGCTGGAGAATTGGAATTGAAGAATCAAAGCTCTTGCGAATCGACATCTTTGTGAGATCAATCTTATTTTTGCATTCATATTGCATATCATTGTTAGATTAGCATTGCATATATATTTTCAATAGCATTCATAGCATATCAATTTCATCTAGCATAGATTCATATCAAGTTTTTCATTATTATTGCATAGAAAATACCAAAAAAAAAAATAGATTAATTGCATTCAATTCATATCTAGATCAATTGCATTCAAATCCTTCATTTAGGTGTCGTCTAGGTCACTGATCTTGATAACAATCTGAGAACATTAATCTCGCACCTACTAGAAGGCAGTAAATTGCTTGGTTAGATTAGATTTCAATTTTGCATGATTTTGATTATAGCTAACCTCTAATGTTTTACTGAGTGTTGTGTCTACAGATCATGTACAATTTTCACACACACATGGTTCAAGGGCTTGACTAGGGTGTAACCTTAGGGTAGGATCAACTAACCTTGGGTTGAGAAGTTTCTAGAAGTCAACAAAGACCAAAAATCCGTGCATAAACTTTACGTGGGGTTTAGGAGGGTCTTTTGGGCTCCCATAGGCTAACTGGGGTCATTTTAGCTACCCAGGTTGATACCTTAGGGGTTAGGGGTCATTTTCAGCCCATTAAGAGCCTTAAAACTCATTAATGACCCCTCTAAAGTCAAAGTTTTCATTTTGCACGAGATTGAAGAGTTGTGAGGTTTTGGTTAACCTCTCTCTTCTTCCCAAACTTGCATTCAACTCCATTTATGGTGAAGGAAGGCAAGTGGCAAGAAGGGAATGGAAGTTTCTTCCTCTCTTTTGATTGGGTCCTAGATTTTAGGAGGTTTGCCTATTTAGGAGAAACTTGGACTAAGGTTTTACTTGATCACCAAAAAGTTCAGCAAAACACAACTACAAATTTTTTTTAAAACCTAGTAACTATCTACCAATAATCACTCTTACGCAACTAAGAAGAGTACACTAACTAGCACAAGATCTTATGTTTACGCAAAATGGTGTAGAGAGAAAAAAATGAAATAAACAATTGATAATATCGAAGGGTCTGACAAAATGCCAAAGGTCAAACCATAGAAGGTTGACCAAGTTGACCAAGTTTGACCAAAAGCCAAACTTCATCAAACAGCTCCAAACAAAGCTAAAAGGTTCCATAGACTATTAGCTTCGACTGACATGTAAATCAAGATAGTTGACTAAAAGTCAACCAAAGTTGACCAAAAGTCAACCATCACCGAAATATGCACAACCAAGCTAAAAGGAAATAAAATGCATCTAAGAATACTTCGGCATGCAAATTGAGGCATTTGACCAAGGTTTGACTAAAAAGTCAACTATGTAATAAGACAACCAACAAGTCTATAAAATAAGTACTGAAAGCATGGAAAACATAATAGTAATAGTATGACTGTCTGGTAGGTCTCACATCCACCCCCTCTACGCATGAACCTCCTCCTGGAGTTCATCAAAGAGGTGAGGATACTGTGACCTCATCTGTGTTGCATACTCCCATTAAGCTGTGACCTCATCATAATAATCCCACTGGACCCTAACCTAGTCCAGCGCCTTGCCTCAAAGTGCCAGGGTCAGTCAGGCTAAAATACGAATGGGCTCCAGTGCCAGCTAGCCATTCGACTCTACCTGCAAAGAATCCCAATCTATCACATGAGACTCATCATAAACATACTTCCACAAAACTGAATCATGAAACACATCATGGATGTGTGACAGGCTAGGTGGCAAAGCTAAATGGTAAGCAACTGGTCCTATCTTCTCAAGGATCTCAGAAGGTCCAACAAAATGAGGTGCTAGCTTGGAGCCCTTTCCAAAATGGATTGGACTCTTATGCGGTTGCACTCTCAAAAAGACCCTGTCTCCCACTAAGTAAGCTAGATCGATCCTCTTTGCATCGGCATACTTCTTCTATCTATCCTGAGCCTCTCGAAGATGCTGCCTAATCAAGGTCACCTGTTGCGCCATATCTTTGAATAACTTAGGACCAATAGAAACTTTGTCCTTGATCCTATCCCAACTGAGTGGTGTCCTACACGGTCTACCATAAAGAGTCTGGTATGGAGGCATACCCAAGGACGTATGATGCCCATTGTTATAAGAAAACTCCACTAAGTGTAGGTATTCCTCCCACTGGGTCTAATGGTCCATAACATACATGCGAAGCATGTCTTCTAACACCTGATTGACCCTCTCGGTCTATCCATCTGTCTCAGGATGGTAGGTTGTACTGAAGTTGAGCCTAGTGCCCAATGCTGCCTAAAGTTCTCTTCAAAAGGATGAAGTGAAGAGAGAATCTCTATCTGAGATGATCTTACGAAGTATGCCATGTAGTCTGACAATATCTCGCAAGAACACTTGTGTCACAGAAGGTGCAGTGAAGGTAGTACGAACTAGTGAAAAATGAGCCACCTTGGTCAACTTGTCAACTATCACCATGATGGCATCATGACGATGAGATGACATAGGTAGACCAACAATGAAGTCCATAGATATGGTGTCCTATTTCCACAATGGTATCTCATGAGGTTGAAGTAGACCACCTGGATGTTGGTGTTCCGCCTTCACCCTCTAGCATTCAAGACACCTAGCTACCAACTCAGCAATCTACATTCTCAAGTCTAGCCAATGGTATAACTTTCTCAAATCAGCATGCATCTTCTTCACTCCGGGATGTGCTGCATAAGGGGCTTTATGGGCCTCTAGCATGACAAACTCTCACAATCCTCTAGAAGAAGGTAAGTAGATGCATTGGAACATACTATTTTGTGCCTATGTTTTAGTTAAATAGTATGTTGTATTAGTTACCTCGATGGTTAGAGAGTGCTTACAAATGGTGTCCCTATGTTTTGGAATTCAGAGGTCGGTGTCCCTTTCTATGATCTCCACTATGCATCTTACAAATGGTATCAGAGCACAATTCAGAGGTCTAGTGTCCCTTCGTGTGCCTATTTTTGGTATCAGAGCTTAAAATATGTGCCTATTTAAGGTCCAATTGTTTAGAGACTTGATCACAAGGGTCAAACTAGAGAATAGTAAGTGTTGAAACTGTAATAGTAATAGTGTTGAAACTAGACTTGATTACAAGGTAATAGTAAGTGTTGAAACTGTGCTCTGATACCAAAATGTCATGCCCAAAAGTTGAGCAAAACACAACTACAAATTTTACAATTTTGAATTTCAAACTCAACAATATTACCAGCTCCTATATCCAGCTGGGTACCTGATAGAGTGAGGTTGACCATGGAGGCTCACCTCCCAACCTAGGCCTTTTCAAGGCCACCCCTGAGCTAGGGGATCAGAACTGGAACGGGGTACAAACAGACACTCGAGCATGAAGGAAAAACATCCATACACAAATACATTTAAGTCATAATCCCAACAGGGTTTTTACAAGTGGAAGGCCTCCAAGAGACCTTCCTGAAAATGGGGTAGAGGTGGACTACCAGGTGGAGAAGCCAGAACAAGATACAAATATCCCAAGCCACACATGGACTTGGGAAGACCATCTCCAAGAGATACGATATAACTCTCCTTATGCCCCCCAGGTGCCCGTAGGCCATGTTTGGCATCATGGGTATTGTGGAACCCCATGTTTTATCCCTCCACACATGGGAGACTCTACACATCCTGAGTCTACATCCTACTACCCCCTTCAAGGTTACTCCACCTTCCCTAAGGTGAGTAAACCTTGAAGAAACCCATCCCAAAATGAGATCACAAAGTAAAAACAACATTTTTACAAAATATAAATTTTACAACATGAACCATCAAAAGCCATGGACTCCATTAATGGAGCTCCAAGCTCAAACATATGCAAGAAATAAAAAAAATAGCACAAGGCCTACCTTGATCCAAGCAAAGGTTGAAATCTTGAAAAAAAACTTGAACTCCTTCCAAAGCTAGCCTCTCTCCTAAGTTTTTTCCAACAAGTGGTCTCCAAATCTAGAGAGTGGGAGATCAACTAAAACCTTGCTCCAAGTTTCTCCTAAATAGGTAAACCTCCTAAAATCTAGGACCCCATCAGAAGAGAGGAAGAAACTTCCATTCCCTTCTTCCCACTTGCCTTCCTTCACCATAAATGGAGTTGAATGCAAGTTTGGGAAGAAGAGAGAGGTTAACCAAAACCTCACAACTCTTCAATCTCGTGCAAAATGAGAACCTTGACTTTATAGGGGTCGCTAATGAGTTTTAAGGCTCTTAATGGGTTGAAAATGACCCCTAACCCCTAAGGTATCAACCTGGGTAGCTAAAAATGACCCCAGTTAGCCTATGGGATCCCAAAAGACCCTCCTAAACCCCACCTAAAGTTTATGCACGGATTTCTGGTCTTTGTTGACTTCTAGAAACTTCTCAACCCAAGGTTAGTTGATCCTACCCTAAGGTTACACCCTAGTCAAGCCCTTGACCCATACAATATTAAAATACTTAACCATGCCAACACTTAAGCCACAATTTTCCAAATTTGGCACATTAAATAAAACAATAGACATGGCTAATACACATAGACATTTTCTAAATTAGATACACTCATGCAAACCACACATACGAATAAAAGAATACACAACAAGGTCCATGTCTCTTTATACAAAGAGGACCTTGGAATGCACAGTATAAACATAGGTTCCAATACTAGATCCCTGCATTTAGATCCATGGTCAACTTATCCTACACACTCAATGCACACATCAGTAGGTCTAATTAACATGATATAAACATAATACATTGAAACTGCTTGGTTTAAATCTATGTCTGTAAATCAATCCATTAAGCACAACTTTGGTTTCCTAAACCAAATTTTCTTCGCAATAGTTTTAAAACATCATATAACATCATATGTAACATAATTGTAACTAAAAATAAAACATAACATGTAGTATCTCGAGTGTACCCTAATTACATAATCAGGTACCGAACATATAATATAGGATTCAATAGATCCTCAAATACTTAGGCATCTCAAAAGTCTAGTATGTCTGTAAAATAAGTACGGAAAGCATGGAAAACATAATAGTAATAGTATGACTATCTGGTAGGTCTCACATCCACCCCCCTAGGCATGAACCTCCTCTTGGAGTTCATCAAAGAGGTGAGGATACTGTGACCTCTTCTATGCTGCATCCTCTCATTAAGTTGTGACCTTGTCATAACAATCCCACTACACCCTAACCTAGTCCAGCGCCCTGCCTCAAAGTGCTAGGGTCCGTCAGGCTAAAATAAAAATGGGCTCCAGTGTCAGCTGTCCATCTGACTCTACCTACAAAGCATCCCAATCTATCACATGAGACTCATTATAAACATACTTCCACAAAATTGAATCATGAAACACATCATGGATACGTGACAGGATAGGTGGCAAAGCTAAATGGTAAGCAACTAGTCCTATCCTCTCAAGGATCTCGAAAGGTCCAACAAAATGAGGTGCTAGCTTAGAGCCCTTTCCAAAATGGATTGGACTCTTATGCGGTCGCACTCTCAAAATGACCCTGTCTCCCACTAAGTAAGCTCAATCGATCCTCTTCGCATCGGCATGCTTCTTCTATCTATCTTGAGCCTCTCCAAGATGCTACCTAATCAAGGTCACCTGCTGCTCCATATCTCTGACTAACTTAGGACCAATAGAAACTCTGTCCTTGATCCTATCCCAATTGAGCTATGTCCTGCATGGTCTACCATAAAGAGCTTGGTACGGAGGCATACCCAAGGATGTATGATGCCCATTGTTAAAATAAAACTCCACTAAGTGTAGGTATTCCTCCCACTAGGTCTAATGGTCCATAACATACATGCGAAGCATGTCTTCTAACACCTGATTGACCCTCTCGGTCTATCCATCTGTCTTAGGATGGTAGGCTGTACTGAAGTTGAGCCTAGTGCCCAATGCTGCCTGAAGTTCTCTCCAAAAGGATGAAGTGAAGAGAGAATCTCTATCTAAGATGATCTTATAAGGTACGCCATGTAGTCTAACAATATCTCACAAGAATGCTTGTGCCACAAATGGTGCAGTGAAGGTAGTATGAACTGGTGAAAAATGAGCCACCTTGGTCAACTTGTCAACTGTCACCATGATGGCATCATGACGATGAGATGACATAGGTAGACGAATAATGAAGTCCATAGATATGCTGTCCCTTTTCCACAATGGTATATCATGAGGTTGAAGTAGGCCATCTGGATGTCAGTGTTCCGCCTTCACCCTCTGGCATTCGAGACACCTAGCTACCAACTCAGCAATCGGCATTCTCATGCCTGGCTAATGGTATAACTGTCTCAAATCAGCATGCATCTTCTTCACTCTAGTATGTGCTGTATAAGGGGCTTTATGGGCCTCTAGCATGACAAACTCTCGCAATCCTCTGGAAGAAGGTAAGTAGATGCATCCTCTATGATGTAAAAGTCCATTCGACTCTAAGGAAAAATCTGCATACTTCCCTTCAAGGGGACTCTGAGATCGAATCATCTCACTCACTTCGACATATAACTCATCATCATGCAAGTGATGAAGAATATGATCTCTCAAATCTATGCCTGTAGACATAGAAGAAAGCTTCTGTCATCTCCTACTCAAGGCATCTACGATGACATTCTCTTTCCCTTTGATGTAGTGAACATCAAAATCATATTCACACAAGAACTCCATCCATCTTCATTGCCTAGCATTAAGGTTCAGATGAGTAAAGATGTACTGTAGACTTTGATGGTCTGAGTGAAGTTTGAAGTGATGTCCTAAATGAAAGTGTCACCATCTCACTAAAGCATGCACCACTGCTGCAAGTTCAAGATCATGGGTAGGATAGTCAAGCTTGTGAGTCTTTAGTTTCCTAGACTCATATGCTATAGCTCGTCCATCCTGCATAAGGACTATCCCTAAACCATCTAAGGAAGCATCTGTGCAAACTACAAACTCTGCTGAAGGCTCTGGCACAGTAAGAATGGGTGCACTGGTCAATGCTCTTTTGAGCTCCTGGAAAGCTCACTCACACTTCTCAGTCCACTCAAACTTCTTTCCCTTTCGCTGGAGAGAAGTAATAGGGTGTGCCACCTAAGAGAACCCTTCAAAAAATTGTCTGTAATAACTGGCTAAACCCATGAAGCTTCTCACCTCAGTCACTGAGGTAGGTGCTGGCCTATTCATAATAGCTTCAATCTTTGATGGGTCTACTGAGATCCCATCGCTAGATATCACATGGCCTAAATACTTGACCTCTGATCTGAAAAAGGCACATTTCGACAAGCTGCCATAAAGCTGATTATCTCTAAGGCACTATAATACTTGTCTCAGGTGCTCTTCATGCTCTCTCTCATTCTTCGAATAGATCAAGATATCATCAAGGAATACCACCACAAACTTGTCAAGGAAGGTATGAAATACTCCATTCATAAGACTCATGAATACAGTTGGAGCATTTGTAAGACCGAATGGAACCACGGTGAACTCATAGTGGCCATATCTGGTGTGAAATGCAGTCTTGTGGATATCACTATCCACTATCCTCAACTGGTGATACCTTGACTTAAGGTCGATCTTAGAGAACACTCTAGTGCCCTGACACTGATCAAATAGGTCATCGATCCTAGGAAGTGGATACCGATTCTTGATGGTTACCTTGTTCAACTGTAAGTAATCCATACACAACCTAAGGGATCCATCTTTCTTCTTCACAAAGATCACAGGTGCACCCCAAGGAGAAACACTAGGATGAATGTTTCCCTTCTCTAACAGTTCCTCAAGCTATATCTTGAGCTCATTGAGCTCATTAGTGGTCATCTTGTCAGGTGCTCTAGAAACTGGTTCTGCTCCTAGAACAAGATCTATATGAAAATCTACTGCCCTACGAGGTGGCATACCAGGTATTTCACAGGGAAACACATCTGCATACTCTTGTAGTATGGGATGGTCATCCAATGAGGTTTCTTGTTTTGCCTCATCTTCCCTATCGCTAATGGCGATAGAAAAAAACTAACATCCCTTCCACATGCCTCAATTAAGATGCATAATGAAGATCATTCAGAGGGATACTAGCCTTTGGATTTTTGAAATCATAGTAGCATTGCCATCATCATCCAAGCACTTGATCAACTTCTTACAACAATCTAGCTTGGCCTTGTGATCATATAACCAATCCATTGAGATACAAGTTCATTCCATACACTTTGGGGTGTTAAATACAAAAGGGGAACCAAGGAATCTCTACATCTTCCCTCCAATAAGGACTAGGCTCACCCCAAAAACCATCAAGCCAACCCAACATAAAAGTTTACTACCACTCGATCAGACAACTTTAGAAGGGATCCAATATATATAAGAGAGCATTGACAACTCTAATTCATGTTATTCACATGCTAGAAAAACAAATATGATCATGATCCTCTCCACTTAAGGTGTAACCTAATAGAAGACAGTATCCTTTAAGATATCGCTAGGGTTAAAACACCAAGAGGTTCCAAGTCATCAACTTAGAATGAGGAACCAAAATCCTCTTTGCAAAATTGTACTTTTTAGAGAATTACTGCACCCTACTCTAGTGTATTAGGGGATACACCCCAAAAGATTTATCATACAAGAAAGATTTCTTCCAAATAGGATACCTTTGAAATTCCAAGAATATGGTCAACATGATTAAGTAGAATGAAAATCCTATACCACATCCTAACTAAAACATAGGCACAACATAGTATGTTCTCTTCGGTTCTCCCCCTTTTCGTACTATCATTGGTCCACAATGTTAGAGTCACAGACATAAGACTAGCTAGCAATAAAAGAATAAGGACATTAGGATAGTCGCCAAGATAAAAAAGTAAACTCAAATGAGGAAATTGTGAATTTCATCAATAAATTAAAAAATGAGCTCAATTCAACAATAAGTAAACATGTCAACTGACACAGAGAAACAATTTTTTTTTTTTGGTGACTAACTCCCACACAAAGGAAATAACCAAATAAATAAAATGCTAGCTTACACAACATGTGGAAAGATCCACATTAAAAGAAACAAAAAGAAGGAAGTCAAAACAACCATTCACAAACATTATGACAGAGCTTAGTCACGTAAGAGGGAGAACCACCACTGAATACTGAGGACACCACTCCTCACCAATCTTAGAGAACATACCCAACATACACTCATCGAGAAACTTTCCATCACAAATCATACGTAAGTATTAAAATAATCATTGTTGACTTCTAGAAACTTCTCAACCCAAGGTTAGTTGATTCTACCCTAAGGTTACACCCTAGTCAAGCCCTTGACCCATACAATATTAAAATACTTAACCATGCCAACACTTAAGCCACAATTTTTTAAATTTGGCACATTAAATAAAACAATAGACATGGCTAATACACATAGACATTTTCTAAATTAGATACACTCATGCAAACCACATATATGAATAAAAGTCTACACAATGAGGTCCACGTCTCTTTATACAAAGGACCTTGGAATGCACAGTATAAACATAGGTTCCAATACTGGATCCCCACATTTAGATCCATGGTCAACTTATCCTATGCACTCAATGCACACATCAGTAGGTCCAATTAACATGATATAAACATAATATATTGAAACTACTTGGTTTAAAACTATTTGTAAATCAATCCATTAAGCACAACTTTGGTTTCCTAAACCAACTTTTCTTCCCAATAGTTTTAAAACATCATATAACATCATATGTAACATAATCGTAACTGAAACTAAAACATAACATGTAGTATCTGGAGTGTACCCTGATTACATAATCAGGTACCGAACATATAATATAGGATTCAACAGATCCTCAAATACTTAGGTGTCTCAAAAGTCTAGTATGTCTGTAAAATAAGTATTGAACGCATGGAAAACATAATAGTAATAGTATGACTATCTGGTAGGTCTCACATCCTTGTCATAGGAGCTTTGAAGATGACCTTCACTTGGTTCATGATCCAGTTCATGAAGATGTCATTGATGAGCCAGGTTGCTTAGTGGCTGAAGCAATGTGTGAAGGTAAATTTGGAGATCCAAGTCCTTCTCAGCCAGGTAATTATATTGTAATGCATGATGCTCAGTATGTTTTATTTTCTGATGCATTACTAGATCAAATTTTTGTTTCTAGTCATCAAGGAGAAGTAGATAATATTCCCTACTTCTTGGAGTTTGAATATGAATATGATAGTCATGACTGGAAAAACATGGGTGGTGATCAGTGCAAGTTTATTCTTCAGCCCATGAGTACTCACATATGTGTGCAGTAGAATCATAAAGAATTTTTCAGACTTGGGGTCACATATGTGGATGAAAACCATATTTTTGATGCAGGAGGGTCACTAGTTTTCTTTTGAGGTCTTGAGCCTGGTTGTACATATTTGTACATTTTGTAAATATTCTTTCCCCTTCCTATTGTGTGCTTTCCTGTCCCCTTGTTTTTTGTCTTCTCTATGTTTTTTGAGGTCCCTGCCTTTTTGTCCTATGGGTGGTCTGCTCTCCCAGAAATCTTGAATTTTCACATGGGCACAAGTTACCCATCATCCCCAGACAGAGCCACTGTTAGGCCAATTTTTTGTCATTGCAAAATCTTGTGAAATTGGCCTGTTCTATGCAAAGTGTGTGTCAAATGTCTTGCCCTGTGTTACTAATGTTGTCACCTTGCTCTGGTCCAATCTACATTTCCTGAATCGCCAAACCCAGAAAGATATTCAAATTTTAAAGCCTACTAGAATTATTTCAAAATTTGCCACATTGTCGAAAACCCACAGTGTTTTCAAAAATCATGATGTTTTCAGTCTGTGTGTTTTCAGCCTTCGTTGTTTTCGACCCTATGCTTTCTACTTTGTGCGCTTATCCTTTGGCGTCGAAAGCTCTATGTGTTTTCGATCTTCTATTGTGCCGAAAACTTTGTGTTTTCAACCTCCCAGTTCCCTATTTGCCGGCTTTCCTTACGTGCACAAGTGCGATGATAGGTGGGCCCGAGCCTTCAAATGCTCTTTTGGATTGGTTGTTGCATGGCCGCATGTCAAACTTTTCTGACATGCGATCATGCGACCACCTACCACCTGTCTGCGTGGTCCCAGTTCTCGGTGATGTTCTTCTGAGCTGCTTGGTGGTTAGTTTTTCATTCAGTGACCTAGCGACTATGTTGTCGCATGATCTCCTCTTTTCTAGTGGTTAGCGCTTAGCATCTCATGACTTGGTGAGTGGTTAGTTGCGTAGTTGTTGGATGCTTCGTAATTGGCAGTTGGGCTCATTTCTTCAAGCGGTAGGAGGGAGATCGACGGGTGGCATGTGATCACGAGGAATATTCTTTCCCCTTGTGATCATGAACCTATCATTGATCAAGTTGGATAGCATCGATGGGTCCACAATCTTCTGAGGAGGTTAAAGTGTGGCCAGATCTAGTGGTTGCTGTTATACCACTGAGCGGAGGTGCTCACTTTTTAACATCACGGTATAGCGACAGCCGTCAATTCTAGTTTATGAGGAGACTACCTGGTGGACCCATTTGTAGCAAGGTGGTGATGTGGCATCTTCCTGTTGGTTCATGTGATGATGTGGCTGTGTCTCAGCGGGGCTTGTGTTAATTATTGTAATCTGTTGTCGGCATGTGATCGCAAGGAATATTCTTTCCCCTTCGATCATGCACCCACCATCTGATTTGATGCCGAGGGTTTTATTTGCAGTGGGCCCGAGTGATTCAGTAGAGAGGATGGTATGGCAGATCTACTGGTTGGCACATCATCTCATGGGAGGTGTCAGACCCCATGTGATCATGCACCCGCCATTCGATTTTGAAGGTTTGTTGAGCGTGGGTCTGGTGTTGGTGATGGGGTGGTATTCAGCGAATCGTGTTGTGATAGGTGGCATCGAGTGTCACTATTGGAGAGTTAATGGTGGGGTCTGAGGTATGGCATAGTGAATGAAGATCTAGCGGCCTGATAGATTTACTTCTTCTCACGGGTTCGCGGGATGATTTGGTGGTAGTGCTATTCTTTCTGTGAACTAGCAAAAGTCCTTTGTCGCCAGTTCACCAGATGGCTTAGGTGGCATTTTTAACATGTGCAGTTGTGTGTTCGCAGGATTCAACTGGAGTTAAGCTTTTCATTCCATGACTGGGAATTTGCCTTGTCGCCAGTTCGTGGAATGTTGACCTGAGGTGTTTGATGAGTTAGAGGATCTGAATCCTGAGAATGATGAAGCGATGAATGGTCAAGACTTAATTGCCAATCTTTGATCAAATCAGGACCGCCGATTCACTGCTAGTGCCAAGATGTAGCCATTGGAGTTCAAATTCAAATCTTGGAGATGTTTCTAGTAGCCTGTAAGGACTGGAATTGATGATAGAAGGGGCCAGAGTTGGTGAATTTGAACTTCTCCACCATTCTAGTGTGATTGCAGGGATTTGTTCCATGTGGAGGAGGATAATTTTTCTTGGCTCGAGGTGTGATTTTAGGGTGGTTGATTTGATCTACTCTCTTGATAGATCTATGATCTTCTATGCTCTGTTCTGAGAATTATCATGATTAGAGGTCATCTTTGATCTATTTCTCTAAGATTGCTCAGTTTCCTGCCCCTGTAATAAATTTTGATGTATTCTTTTGGTTGGTTGGGTAGTTGAAACCCTTACCCTAGCTTTCCGTAGCTTGTTGCATTGTCTCTGAGAATTCCAAGGCAGCTAGTGGTATAAATTGTAGGTGGTTCAATTTTGTAAGGGTTCCTTCTTCTGCAAAATTTTGAGAAGAATTGGTTCCAGTGAAGGTTTTTTCCTGTAGATTTCTCCTTCTCTCAGCATATAGAGTGTTCCTCTTTCTCCATTGTTGGTTCAGAGAATACAATACATGTTGTAACAGATGTCTTATGTATGAGATTGCAGCATACTTGTTCTTGTATCAGATTGTCTCCATTTGGGTTTTAGACTTATAGATTACAGCATCAAGGGTGTGTACTCCTTCTATTTGCATTTCCAGTGAGTGTCTACAATAGAGTTGTTTTAGCAGAAGCAACTGAGTCTAGGACTAGTGTTCAAATATGTATGGGCTGGGGTATCAAAGATGCATCATGCTTGTCTTCCAGTGGATGCTGGTTAATGTATTACTTGTTCCTAGGTCTTCCTTTGGATAAGTGATAACATATTTGGGTGCACAGGTGGTTTGGTAATTTATGATCTGGTTAGGGTGAGTGTGTTGTGTTCTTTTTTCATAACTGTCTCTTGCAGTAGGGTATTTAACTTTGTGGCCCATTGGATAAGGCACTAGTCTATCAAGGACTTAGGATATCTTAGGGGTCCCTTCAAATTCATTTTAAAATCATTTCCATTCAGTCCCACCTTTTCCCTTTCATGTTGTTAGGATAGGTCTCTGGTTTTCGTACTCACTCCATGCAAGTAGGGCTATTGCATGAGATATTGGCTTCATTGAGGTACAGGATACCTAGGAGTTTGAGAACCATTCCACAGTCAGTGACTTACAGGCCTATAGTGTGATACAAGTTGTATGAGTGTGCAGATGAGGTATACCCACCTGAGTGATGTGGAGCTCAAAGTGTAGAAGGATCTCTCTTTGATCCTTGTCAGTTGGCCCTTTTTCTTGTCAGATTTGGAGTGTTGAGTGAATGTGACACTAGCTCTGTCAATCCTAATGACAAGCTGACCTTTGGGGAAAAAGATCACCAATAACCACTAAAAAGAAATAAAATATCCAAGCCTTCCTTGACTAATAAGCTGGAAAAAGAGGCAAGAATGAAACTTTTCAATAAATGAAAGAAGAGCATGCCTCTAGTAATTAAAGAACCTCTAAATTTTAATGCTTTAGTAAATTCAATATGTTAATACGAAGATGTAGAGATTGCATTTGATCTCTATAATGGTGCACTTTTTTGAAAGATAAATAAACCATTGAAATGACTATTATAAAACATATTATGTTCTTCCAATTGAGTACAAATAACATAGGGCCAAAATTAAGAAAATAACTTTCTAAGGCCTTAAGTTATAGAATGTAGAAGGCAATGTGAAAATAATCAAATCTTAAAGATTGTGCTCTCATGAAAATATATGAATCCTTTTCTACATAGGATAAAAACATGATCAATAACACTATAATTAAGGCATACAAAACCAAAGTGAGGGTAAATATTCTGATTGTAAAATATGAGGATGACTTCTCTAGAGTAAATAATTAAAAAAAAATACATCACTCGTGAAGTTACAAAGGAACTTAAGAGATCTAAATTTCCTCTCACACTTCTAATGATAATGTATTCTTTGATGGCTAGAAAAAAATATTCATGATGTTATTAAAAGACTCAATAGAATACTAAAATGGACTCAAAAATTTCCTCCCTTTTTAAATATATAGGGAAAAATCATGACAAAAAGGAGGATGTACAAGGTCACTCCACCAAAGGTCTTGATGAGCCAAAAATCAATACATAGAATTTCACCACTATTAATCAAGGAATCTCTAATGTTTCATGGGGTAATGGAATGTATTAGAGAAAAAAGTTTATGTTCCCAAATAAGATACTAAGAAATGCTTGAAAAAAGAAAAATCTGACTTTGGACAAGAAAAATTGCTTGGGAATTTTATAAACAATTTTGGAGACTTTTCCTTGGATCTACTTAATATGAAAGTATACATTCAACCTATTATGTTTTCTAAAGAACTAAATATTTTGGTAAAGAAAGGAAAATTAGATATTGATCAGGTATATCCTTTATAGATTAATTTTACTTGGCTGATATACTCCATCACTTGGCTTGATAAGTGTTAATAAAGTCCCAAGAGGACATTCCTAGTTAAATAAAAAATTCAATTGGTGTTCTCAAAGGCCTTATTAAGATATAGTTAGATGAATTTGTACTAGCAACAAAAAATTTATCTATTCTTTTGTAAGAGTTTAAGAAATGCAATGTTTCTATTGAATATCATTTGAAGAAGGAGATATCCAAGGAAATAGAAGACAAAATATTTGAAGCCATTGTCAAAATATGTGTACTCAAGTTAGAAAAAACCAATAAACTTGATAAATGTTTCAATGAAATGATCGATGTCTACAAGTCTGGCCATTAGTGGCCTTCTTCCACTAAAAACATCTAAGATGAGATAGCATCTTTTGAAGCTCAAATCATTTTTACATATAATGTAACTAACTATACACATGATGTTGCTATTGAGGAATGATACAATCTTTAAATTATTAATGTAAAGCTTTAGAAAATATGTGAATAAAAAAATAATGTGAAGAGGCTATTTAGACACTTAATAGATAATAGTGAGGCAGAATTAACTTCTATGATCAATATTTATAAAGGAAATAATTTTCTAGAAAATGAATTTAGAATTCCAGAAAACTTGTGTGTAGTAGAAGAGTTGTTGGAAGCTCTTTCTTGTTTGTACACTTTTCTGAAATTCCTTTAAAAGGAGAGCTCTCTTCTCATTCTAGGATCCATCTTTTGAATAATAATCTTAAGTTGCAGGATTTCTTGGAGACTTTGGAGCTTTTGGAGATCATCTTGCATTATAGCTTTCATTATTGCATCATAGCTTCATGTTTATGCTTTCTTAGCTTAGTTTCCTTTATGCTATAGATTAGTTCACATAGTTTAATTAGGAAGGTCTTGTAATGCTTTCATTTTCTTTCATAGCTTAGCTTGCATCTTCATTTCTAGCATAGCGTTGCATTACATTCTCATATAGATTTCTTGAGGATATTGGCATTCTTGCCCTTGTCTTTATTGAATCTCCCATTGTGTGGTTTACTAGCAAGGTTATAGGCTTAATAGCTCTAGCTGAGAGCATTCTTAATATCCTTGTGACTTAGAGAACTACACTATTTAGTGTGTACATTTTTTGGCACCCACCATGGGGCAGAACACTCTTTTTTTGTCCTTTTTATGCATTTTCGTCAATTTTTCATCATCATTTTTGCTTGCAATTTTGGCTCTCTATTTTTTTTGACAAAATTATCATGCGGCGATCTTCCAGTGTTGTACAATAGTTTCTTATATACCAGTGTGATACTTTAGTAGTTAAAGTATCGCACACCCTTGTGGATTCTGTCACACTGTCCTAGTATTATCTGTCTCATGCAGGTAGCACAAACTATCACAGAGAAAGGAAGTATTGCAGTAGTATACTGAGAAGTATCATGCAATTCTTTCTCTGATAGAACTATTTCTCATGCCTAGCAGTGAGTAATTTTGGACATTTCTTTGCAAGATTTGATTCATTTGTTTTAGATTTTTGATTTGCTGTGGTAAAATAGAGTTTGATTTGCAGATTTTAGTTGATTTTGATGTGCTAACCATTGTAGGGCTAACAAGTTGTGCTTGTAGGTGCTATCATTTCTTGAAATATTTTCCTAAAAGAACACATGTCAAAGCTCCAAATGCACAAGGGCTACTAATGGTTTTTCCAAGGCTGCCCAAAGCATAAAAACTAATCAAGTGCTTATTTATCTATTTCATTTCAAGTGTGGCATATAATAGTTGTTTCATTTCATTAGGTACTTAATATATTGTTGTAGGAATCTTTTGGTGGTAGGAGAGTATAGTCTTCACCCTTGTGGTGAACCAGAAATCTTGACCCATCTTTGGATTTTGAATGCAAGAGGATAAATGAACTTTGCTTGGTGTGTTTGGGAGAAATTTTTGAGGTAGGAGAGTATGCTCTTCACCCTTGAGGTGAACTAGAAATCTTGACCCTCAAAGGTTGATCCACTCTTTGTGTAGTTTAGGAGCCTTTAGCAGGAATGCTCTTGAGTAATCAAGAGGAACAACCCAAGTGGGGACAAGCTTTTTCGCCAGCAATTTTGAACCACTATAAACTCAAGGCTATCAAGGACACAAAACCTTGGTAGATGTAGTACTTGTCTTCGCTTAATGTGAGTACTTGTGGGATTGTGACCATGAGGAAAATGTCAAGAAAGAATGCTTAAGGTACTCTTGTGGCTGTGAGGTCCATTACTTTCTGCAAGGTAAGGATTCCCTTTGGAGAGCAAGAGGGGTATTATGAATGGAAGCCCTTACTAAGAACCATAGATAGAAGCCACCCTATTTTTCCACTTAGCTTCTTGGTGCAATGATTGATCCAAATGGAATAACCCAAATCACCCCAAGATTATTCACCATCTATGTTCCTTTGGTTGTGTCATTGACACTTCCACGACAAAGCCAACATCTATTGTGGGTAACCACTTTGTGTGAGGCAATGGAACATCAAGTGTGGGCCAAGTTGTTAAGTATTAAGCCATTGTCTTTTTAGGCTAGTAAGTGCTTAAAGTGTTCTCGTTGTGATCTACCCATGTAAACGTTCTCAAACATCAAACATCATGATAGCATTCATAGGATTTTATTGCTTTGATATCACAATTGCTTGTCTTGGCAAGGTTTCTTTTTCCCTTGTGCAAGTGTTTTATGACATGTTTGATCACCTACTATTTGTAAACTTGTCTGATTACTGCTAGTACTATGTTTGAAATTGAAAAATCCAACCGTAAAACTAAAACATTGAACAAATTGCCCTTACAACTAAAATTTAGACTCTCACTGGTCAAGAGTCATATGATCTTGAAATTCCATCACATACTATTCTGAGATTTATCATGTGATAGTTCGTTACTACAAAATTGTCACACTGCTTGCCTGGAAAATATCACATAGGCTGCCTAGAAACCATCACACTTCTTTGTGTGAAGTATCGCATGGTCAGATTCTATCATATTGTTTTCCTAGAAACTATCACACATAGCTCATTTGTTGCCTGTTTGATTTATGCCATTTTCAGTCTTTCCTTAGTCGATCTAGATTTTAGTAGGTCTCCTATCTTATAGCTAGAAGCTTGTTTGTACCTAGGGTTCCTATGTTTAGACCCCTTGAATTAGTATTGTTTGATTTTACAAAGTAATATTTCTCAGAATTGATAAGTTAGGAATCACCTTTGTTGAAAAAGTACAACTTTAGATTCTTTGGTAACACACTTGGAGAGTTTTGTAGTCTCTTGTCCAAATTCACTTCCATCAAAAAGTCAATTTCAATTTCAAATATAATTTGGGTAAATGCATCCTCCTGATTCATATGTGCTAGGATACTTATCCTTTGATTGGGCACCTCTATGATAGTGTTGGTTTACACCTTTTGCAATTTTCTATCTCACCATCTCTTTTTGGACAATTGAACACTTTAACTATCCTAGTTTGGTATTGACATTTCATAAGGTCATCTTATCACCAAGGATCTTTTTCTTTCATGTTGGTTATGACAAGGTACCAAGTTAATCAAGGAAAATGACCTCAAGTTTTCTTTGAACAGTTACCCTTAGTCCAAACTCGTCAAAAGTGAAAGGGAAAAGAGCCTGTTGGTTCTTGGTTAGGATTTTACAGTCCATGAGATACCAATATGCTTATGATGGATGTTAAGGAATGGTTAGCTCCAAATATGGGAAATCTATATGCAATTGGACCAACTATAGGGATAAGACTACCCTCTTCTTCTTCTGGCTCTACAAAACCAAGGCAGGTGCACCTGATCCAATAGATTTAAATCTTATCTTTATTCAATACTGGATCTTACAATAGATAATAGTGAGAAAGTACTAAATAACAACCTATTACTCATTGACTCTCCATCACTGGGTAAAATAACTATAAATGTAAATGAAAGTAAATTAACTGGTAATGATTTAATATTTTCAGGATTACAAGATTTCAATCATTCCATACAAAAAAAAGATAGGAAAATACAGGTTAGTACCTTATCTATTGGGAAAAACCTCAGAAAATAAGGTGAATACAATGATGTCTATAAAAAAGATGGTCTTTGAACATAAACACAAGTATCCCAAATCTTTCCTACTTATGATAATCCTTCATATAAACTTCATGAACATATATCCCTCTTTGAGCAGTATTTAATCTAAACCTAGGTTGGAACTCAAAGCATCGATATATACATATAAACCTATAATAGATTTAGAGATTCACAAAATGAAACAAAGGAGAGAAAAAGATTTGAAACGTGTATTAAATATAACCTTTCACCATTTGCATACAAAATATCCTGAATAGCTAGCTTGCAAAACAATAGCAGAAACCTGTACTTCTCTATTATCTTGACAAAAATGATACAAAATTTACAATCCTGGACTGAGGGTTAGGGTTTTAGAAATTTTTATCCTTTTCACTCCTAAACTCCCAATACCTAGAATGATCATGGTAAAACCTTTTATAAACAAGGAGATACAATAAGCTACCAGTCATTCTAGGGTTTACAAAATACTAACTCTAAAACTTTACAACAACTACCAAATTTACAATAAATACACTTGGTCAAGCATGTGAGAAATTTTTAGTTGAGCCGACTTGCTTTATGTCTTTAATGTTTTCCTTGGCTCCCATTCAAAAAATTTGATTTTCTTTATCTCGATGTGCATCTACAATAAATGTCTTTCTATATCTCAACAACTTTATAACCAAAGGTGATTGCCCTAATTTTCTTTATGGAGCTGGTGGGGTATCAACTTTCTCTACAGCTGGTATATACTGATATCTACATTTATTGTACACCTCTTCACTCGGGAAGTCAAAATTGACAAACTCAACCTTCTTGCTTGATAACTACTCCCACTCTCTTTCAATCTGACTGACTTTCTGCTAAATGGTGTCAAACATTAATTTGGCATTTATTAACATTTTGATAGTGCCACTGAAAGAAAATTTGTCACTTAGAGTACCAGTTATTCTTTCTATCATAAGTCCATCCAACTCTTCCCTCCATTGATAAGCCTCTTTAAATTTTCCTTTGTCTATGAAAATGGTAGGCACTAGTTCATAGTTTGAAAGCATTAACTCAGCTTTCAACATGCTTGATTTCCTTATAAAACTATCCAAAAAGATGCCAAATTGTACCATTTTCTTCACAATTTGATGTACTGGCTTTATCAGTGGGTCTGGGTCTTCTTGTCCTATTATTTTCTCCTCATACTTCTGGTGTGCCAAAGCTGTGACCTTTACATTTTCATCTTTCTCCTTCTCCAACTGTAGTCTTATTTTCTTCAATTTATTTGCTTCTTCTGTTAACCTCTATTTCTCCTAGCTAACCCTTTCATCTAAATTTGTCTCTAGGTAAGGAGATGGTGGTAGCTCAATTATTGGGCTTGAAGATGAAGTTTTTGTAGCCTCATCAAAAATCACCAACTGAGGAGATCTATGATCTAAGGGTCTTGACATTTGTGCAATCAGTTTTTCCTTCTGAATTAGCTCAACCTTGAGCTCATTGTAGGATTTAAGGTTTCATTTTCTATTTCTTTAATATCCCTAGCAGGAGACTCTTCTTTCTTCTTTTCACAAATCTCTTTGTATTGGTTGATTTTCATTCTCCAAAGAAATTGGGAGAATGCCCTAGTTTTAACAAATTTATCATCAGCAAGGAAAGAGTCACTTGCTTGTTTCAAAATAGGGTCCATCTGTTTACCCTCAAATTATTCCACTGAAAGATCCATGGCCACCTCTTTAGGTGCCTCTAGCATCCCTTCCTGCAAATCATCATTAGAAACAAAAATGTTTCCCTCATTTCTTAACTATAGAAGTTGTTCTATAACCCCATGTTCATCCAATTGGATAGGGGATTGAGAAGGAGAGTAAATCTCCTCTCTTGGCCTTACTTCCTCTTTTTTTTCCTTTTTGGGGAGGGTCCTTGCAATGATGGATCATCAATAGGTCTTTTCCCTCTTGAAGTGGAAGGGATGTCTTCACTTCTTTGATGTGATGGTAGGAGGATAGTGTATCCACTTCTCTTCTACATTGTATAGACTCCCTTTGGGGTTAGTTTCATATATTTTGGCTGGCTCAAGATTTTCCTAGCCCTCTCAGGGTCTGTCTTGTTCACAATTTCCCTCTCTTCATTTACAACATGCATGAGGCCTTCAAAATGTTCCATTAGGGCATCCACTTTCCTTGCCCATGGTTCAAACTCCTTCAATGGGTCATAAGCTCTGTCAAAATTCTTTATGAAATCTATAGACTTACTATAGATAATCCATTTTCCTTTCTTTACCTCTTGAGTTTGAAGATCAAACTCATGGACTAATTACATCTTCTGGAAAATTGAATTGATGGTCAATAAGAGCACACCTCACCTTATCCCTAAAAACTCCTAAGAGGAAACCCTCTATGTCCACACACCTGACCACTACTCTAGGCATTCTATAAGGTTGCAAGACCTTATTTAGATGTACCCATCCTCCCTTTGTGATCACATATTGATGGGCTAAAGTTATATCTGGGAAAAATGTTCCCCTTCCCTTACCAGTGAGAGTGGACTCCTGTAAATCTCCAATCTGCCTCAAAATTTCAGCATAGCCTAGCTTCAATGGGACTTGATAAGGTAGGACATATGGTGCCACTCTGCAACCATACACTCTGAAAACTATAGAAATAGGGTATAAAATTATATCCCCAAAATTATGGACAATGGTGATGTCCTAGCAATACTCCTTTGGCCTGATCAACCTTAGAAATTCTCTTGGGATCCTTAGATTGTCAAAGAAAAGAAGAGATCTAAGCCTTGATGCAAAATCCCTATCAAAAGCAATGTAGCTGGCATCAATTCTATCCCATGATAGGGCTGTAGTCCATAGTTGCACTAGAAGGGTTTCTTCATATCTCTCTTTCACAATATTTACTGTTGTGCTAAAAAATCTCTCACCTTTGTACAAAAACATATGCATGAGCATTGAATACCACCTAAAAGGTCTAGTACCCTTCATATCCCTGATTCCCATCAACCCTTCATGAATCAAATCAGCTAAATGAGATGAAAAATAAAAAATTAGTGCCAACTGGGGGTCCAGTGATTGTACCATCATGAACATGTATGGTATGGGAATATGAGTTGCTTCATCATGCCCTAGAATTAAGGTCAATGATTTATAGACCTCCTATGCTCTCTTGCTAAATAAGTCTAACCTGAAAGGTTCTGGTGTGCTCAGACTGACAACACACATAGATCCAATTTCCTCCAAAAACTACCTCAAAGGTCCTGACCTCAAATAATCTCTTTGTGCTTCATAAATTTCTATAAATTCTATGAAGTCTATCTTTTCTAACCCCACAGATGGGTCATTTAAAGAAAAAACCTCCCTAATTTCATCCTTTGTGATGCTAATTAGGTCTCTTCCATTTATGTCCTTGACACATTTTGTCACAGGGTCATAACACTTGGCAACTTGTATCAACAACTCAGCATCCATGAAAACACTAGGGCACACTAACCTCCCAATATCAAATTGCCATAGATTACTCAAGGTGGCATAGGCATTTCTTTGTGAATAAGCTGATTTGAACAAAGTAAGACCATTGTCCTTCTCACCCACCTTGGCATCTCTCATCCAATTCCCCTTGTCATGGAGTGCTTTTGCAACTGAATCCCTAGGGTGTCTTGGAACAAGTTCATTTACCCTAGCTGCCCCATTGTCTGAATGTGGGAGTAACTGCATCAAATCTTCAAAAATTCCTCTTTTGACATACTCTGTTTGACCAGACAAGTTTCTTTTGGGCAACATTTTGAAACTAGGGTTTCTTAAAATAATATATCAATACGCGAGAAAACTCTAAACACTATCAACTGATAACAAAAAATTCCTTGCAACACCTTGCAATATTTCAAACAATTCTTGAAATTGGAAAGAGACCTACCAGGCACCTACAAATTCTTTGCTTGAAAACCATTGCTCAAAGAAAATCTAGTTCGCTAGAAAGTTTATGAGAGCAATGAAAGGAAATAATGATCAAATTTCAATATATAACTTCACCAACTACTTGCAATCCATCTGTACATAATACATTAATTTTGCCATTATTGAAAGTTGGTGGCCTCAACATTCACAGGATGTGAAAAAATTTCACAGAGCAAAAATTCATATTCTAGCTGTTGATTCATTTCCTTTTCCACCGCATCGGATGGTTCGCAAGTCTAACAACAAAACCCTGTATTACTTTTCCCCAGGTTAGTTCTCAACCAATGAGAAAATTTCAAATTCACCATGTGAAGAAATAAATGTTTTAAATTTACTCTACCCGAAATGGACAGGTGTCACCTCATTGCCAAAGCACTAACCAAAAACTGTCAGAAAAACCATCTCAAGATATAATGACAATCGTCGATGCAATTTGATCGAAAGATCACTTCCTTCTAATAAAACACTTTCCCCACTGTATGCTTTAAAATACCCTCGGTGAATTAGGAAATGCCAATTTGGATATGTCAGCAGGCTGAAAACCCACCTCATCATTAATGTCAGACACACTGGTAACCCTAACACATCCTTAATGCCCTTGTGGACCAATGACAAACAACTACATCACCAAAGTTCTAACGCAGAGGACCCACTAAGTAGTCCACATCCTTTAATCCAAATCAACGATTGTCGCTATACCATGATACTAAAAATTGTGCATCTTATCCCAACAGTATAACGAGAACTGTGAGATCTTGCTGCATTTTAACCAGCCTAAAGAAAAAGGCCCCACTATGACACATCACTCATTTTCACATTGAATCATATCATGCCACATTTACAAATAAGTGGGCCCTCTTTTGAATCATTCTTTATTGCTTTAAAGCTCTATCAGCCGCCATCTCATTCTCTTTAACCAATTAGGAGCGTACATGTCAACATGATCTAGCAATGTCAGGACCCACCGCATCATTCAATCCTTAAAAGATGATCAAATGGTAGTCGTTATATCGCTATGTTAAACTCCTCACATCTTAGTCTTAAGGTATAATGAGAGTCATCGATCCTGTCTTCTTTTTAAATGCTAGCGTACCTTATTAAGTCAGGCCCACTTAGACAGATGGCACTTCATCACCAAAGTGCATGTCAGACTTTTTGACAATGTGCAGTCTTGTGGTGCAATGATAACCACTCATTTGAAAAGGTTAAGACTTTTGAAAAATTAAACTTGAAACTTAGGCCTTGAGAGATTTTAATTAATTTAAAAGGCATGCCGAAGTAAAACCTAACTGCAAAACACATAACGTGAAGGATAAAGGGGGTCAACAAATTAACACATGTTTTATTGGAGTGATTAGTAAGTCCAAAAAGGTAATGCAAAAATATAACAGGATTCAAGATCAAGCCATGGTTTTACCAAACATAGGGTTTTCAACATGAAGCATTGCCATTAGGTCAAAAACCTAGATTATTTTCAAAGATACTAGCATGGAGCTGAAATTTTTTTTGCTCAGTGATAACAGAGCCCATCTTTGATCAATTGCCTAGGAGTGAGTCTGAGGTTTGGTTTGACCCAAAGAGCAATCCTAGTGAGTCGATTACCTCTTTAGCACTCTCTTGATTAGATATGGACATGAGTTACACCACGACCAGAAAGGAGAGGGAAGCAATGGATCAAACTCTTGATGAATCTTGTGATCACCCCCTATCAACACCAAGCATTTAGATGCTCATCAATGAGCTGAAAGACATTATAGATGAGCTCACCAAGATGAATGGTCACAACATGAAGGCCAAAACAATGAATCTTGTGATGCTCATGTAAATGCAGCATTTACCAATGACTTGCTCAAATATTCAAGGCCCAACTCTCCACTCCAAACAACCTCAAGGTATGTAAGTGAAAGGCTCAAACAAATCAAACATGAAAAGAAAGCCTTTTTGGATGAACAAGCCAATAAAGAAGAGAGGTTTAGAATCCTAGAGGTGGAGCAAAAAGACTTGTTAGAATTGGAAAGAAAAGCATTTCAAGAAGAACAAGATAGGCTTTTAGACCAACAACTCAATGCCTGATTCAACAACAGGGGTACCAATAGTGGAAACAACTCTCCACCATCTACTCCTTCAGGAACCCCATGAAGCAAAAGGCATTCAAGGGCACCTTCAAGATCACCTAGTCCTAGAGGAAAAAGGACTTCCCAACATAGGAGACCAACACCTCCTAGGAACTCAAGACAACCCTCCCATTGACCTCATCATGGCTCCCAACATGGAGGAAGTAGTGCAAGTTTTGATGCTCAAGACTTTATGAGGATGCAACAAGAGCCACTTTTCCAACAATATGTGGAGAAATATGTCAGGAAAAATAAGGATAAGTTCCTAGAAAGATTGATTAACAAAGGTACCAGGGTCCCATATAACTTTGATGTGGATAGGAAAATCAAGAAAAAAAGCCCATCACAAGAAGAGGAAATCAAGAAAATGAAAAAAATGATGGAGAAAATTATGGCACCCAAGAGTTCTTTCAACCTTGACTCTATTTTTCCTAATCCTTTTGATAGGAGTGTAAGTATGAAGGATTTTCCTATTAAAGTCAAAATTCCACAGTATGACAAGTATGATGGCAATGGAAATCCACATGATCATGTGCATTAGTTCTACATCATGAGTTTTGAATTTCACCAAGATGACTCCTATCTTATGAGATTATTTCCAAGAAGTCTCAAGGGTCAAGTGATGGAGTGGTTTACTAACATAACCCCTCCCATAAAAAATTTTAAAGAACTTGTCCACAGATTTGTTCAACATTTTGCCTACAAATTGTCACGATCAATCACTATGCTAGACCTGTAAAATTTGAAATAGAATCAAGGGGGATCCTTTGTTACCTTCTTACAAAGATGGAGATGACTGTGCTCCTACTATTCTAGGACTATTCCTGAGCATGAAAGGATTGATATCATTGTTAGCAACTTGATGCCTTAAATGTGGTATGAGGTTCAAAAGATGGTCTTTGATTCCTTTGACACTATGGTTGAAACTACATGTTGAAATGAAGATGTCTTGAAAGAACAAGGTATTTTGACTAAACATAGCAATAACAACAATAGTCAAAATAATAACTCTCATAAGGATAGAGGTAAGTGTGTGTGAGTGATTACACCTTCATGAAATAACAAGATTTAAAGAGAATTTACACTATTCAAAGCAAACTAATCTAAATAATGCACAATTAATCTATCAACATCTCATGGTTCTCTAAAATAAAGTGGTAAATGAGGCTCTCAGCTATGATCCTCACTAGTGACACTCTAAAGATGAGAATTAAGCTATATGATATGCAAATTTAGATCTAATTATCAAATTCTAGCTCTATTTGATAAGAAAATCTCTAAAATGATCAACAATTAAGCTAAAATATCAATGAAAATACTAAGTGAGTGGTGTGGATGCAAATTGCCAGAGCTTTGCTGCAATTCAAAGATATGGAGTGGATGATTAATGCCTCAAAATGCCTTCTATTTATAAGATTTTCCCAAGGGTAGGGGGTAGAGTGAGATAACCATGGTTATGCTTGGGTAAGGTCAATTGGCTTTGCTTTGTCCCTAAATTGGGGGACAAACATTTAAATGGTTTCAAAAGGCTGGACCATTTCAACAAAAGTGAGTGATTTGTGTCCATTTTGTCTCCTTTTTCCTTTGTTGAGAGAATTTCATATTTATTAATTAATTAAAGTAATTAAATTTAGCCATGAAGGGTAAGAGGTTCATTTTGATTTTTGCTTTCAACAACTATGTCATTAATTGAATTTAATCAATTTCTTAGTATTTTTCCCCTTTTCAAGCTTTATTTAATCATTTTCCTTTGATTTGAATTGCCTTTGTTCCATTTATGCTATTTTGATGATTTGATGCACCTTTCTGATTGAATTAAGCCTTTACCAATTTTCCATGTCTACAAATGCCCCTCTTTGAGTCGATGTGCGAAGAACACCGATTCAAAGATTCCCTTAGTATGATGATCTGATTCAGGTCCTGGTTCTGATATGCCTCTGATCGTTCTGATTGATGTACTTTCTGATGATGATGATGTGCCTCTGATGATGGTGCTAATATGATTCTGATGCCTCTGATATGATATAGGTCCTGGTTTGATGATAAAGGTCCTGGGTTTACTGATAAAGGTCCTGGGTTAATTGATAAAGGTCCTGGGTTGATTGATAAAGGTCCTGGGTTGATTGATTGCTGATACATTGATAGATTTGATATGATAGCAGATTTGATATGAAACCGATATGCAATTGATTTGCCTCCTGATATGATAACGATATGATATGATACTGATATGATACTGATATGATAACTTGATATGATACTGATATGATACGCCCCACTGATAAATGTTTTTGATGTGATGCCCATTTGATACTCTGATGCCCCCTCAGAAATAAAACATATTGAGTCCTTGATTTGAAAGATTTTTAAGTAGTTGGAATATGTTTTGATTTCTGATACCGTTTGATGATATGCCATGACTCACAAATTTGCATATCCAAGATAAATAGGTCTGTTGTAGTTAAGCAAAACAATTGATTAGGATAACAGGATAATGGTACCAATGAATGTGATTTGTCAATCTGATAGGATAGTTCTGATAGGATAAATCAATCAGTGTGAAAACTGATATGATTTGATACTGCTTCTTCGTTCTCAGGACACAGAGACACGAACGATGGTACTGGGTGTGATTGCTTGATACTTTGATAGGATTGATTGACGTAAGATGATTCATTGATATAAAATACTGATATGATTCCCTTGATTTGCGAAACAGACACATTTCCGTAAATGATATATATATACGGACCTTAGCTTCTTGGCTATTTGGACTTAAGTCATGAGTTTGACCCAGCTAGAGTACATGTTATTGAGATGATTGATTATGGAGCTCTTTCAGTTTGTTGATATTGTATCATGATATTTCAGTTATTGATCAGGACTTGGATGTATCACTTTGATGACATTGTATCTTTGATTAGACAAAGTTCATGGATCTTTGATGTTATGGACACTTATGATTTATGGACTTTCCTTGATTCTTGATTGAATGACCCATTTTATGATTGATCAAGATTTCAATTGAATGAACCCCCTTTCCCTTGAAAAGATACTACAAACAAATGCACATGCAATTAATCTAACATGATAATGCAATTAACCTTCCATGATAATGCAATGCAATGTAGCTAAGTGTCACTAGCTTTTAGCAAATAAATGCCTTGAGGATAAATTTTCATCATTGAGCACTTTGGGACCGGAAGCAAGTACAATCACCACTGCCCACTGACATGATGATATGAATACCACTTTTTATCACATTTGGTAACCTCCTTTTTGAACTAGTACAACCCACACTAGTCGAATAAACCAACTATGAGAGTATGAATACCAGTTTCAACGAATTCAATGTTGCATAAACAAGAAAAGGTCAACCTTCCACCCTATATGAAAGTCCTCGATGGTTCTTTGATGACCATGTCGTTAGACGAATTCACATAAGTTGTTGGATATCCCTCAAGACAGTCACTCAAAGGCAAGAAAAATATCATGTCTCCATCATTGCCAATCTAGTCGAAACATCATCAATTAGCTAAAAAGATGTGATAAAATCAATGTAAGTAAAGATCATCAAAAGAAAGCTTCAAGTGTTTTGCATTGTTTCATGATTTTCAAAAAGTATTTCCAAGTATTTTGATCTTTTTAAAGTGTTTTGTCAATTTTTAATCCCGAATAATAAAGTCAATGAAGGCTCATGGATCAAGTTGTGGTAATTGAATTCTTGGTTAGTGAACAATGATATCCATCAAAGGTTCACGAAAATCTTCTTCTCTCTTCTGAAACTCTGATAATTCCCTCTCTGATGTGACTGAATGTTGTACTATCGAATCCTTTTGAAGTTAATGCCTTGCTTCATGTGAATTCATGCTTGTTTGCTGAAATCTAGTGATTAAGATCAAATGCCCCAGTTGGATAGAAAAAATGTTGGACTTGGACAAACTTCCAAAATTTTACCGAAGCTTGGTTTGTGCAAGATGCAGCTCAAAGTATTTCATGCTTTCCTTTTTACCCGCTCTCAAACAAGATCACATTGGTTTGCCCCCAATGTCTAGCAAGATATAGGACATGAAAGATGGATTTGCAAGCTGATGGATTAGAGATGGAAAGGCTATGATGGAAGAAGTATGCGAATGTGACCCATAGGACTATCTCCTCAAGAATACCCAAGCTAAGGAAAAATGATATAGCAATGTGAAGCATGTTTTTGGATAAGCCATGAAAGTCAATTGTGCAGGGCTAGATAGTCTATAGGATAATGATCTGCTGCCATGAAAAGGAGTGATCCAAAAGAGTGGACATGTCAAGAAGTTCTTGATAACAATTTTTTTTTTTTAAAGTTCATCTTGATCAAGACCAAGGGTCAATTTGGGTAAGATGTGGATAAGATAACACAATCAAGATAAAGAGGTGATGGAGGCTATGAAAAGATGTTTTGGGATTATGAAAAAGCTATCAAGGAATGATGAAGGTGAATTTGGGATAAGCAAGATCATGATAGGGTAACATGGATGCAACAAGTACATAAGCTGATGGAAAGGATAACGAATGTCAAGATACTCAATGCTCATGGATGTGTTCAACCTTGTCAAGATGAAGGTGATAGATGGAAATATGGATGAAAGTGAGGTAAATGATAGGAAGATGGAAGATGGCATGGATGAAACTTTTCCCCCAAGTGTAGAGTGCAAGAAGGAAGAATTACGCATGATGCCTGTTTGCCAGGTTTTCATCATGGTATTTGTCTAAGGCGCCACAAGAAGTGGTTTTCACCCTAGATTTATTTCTTTTTATTTTTGCTACCAAGGTGCCTATTGCTAGGTTTTCACCAAGGCACTTTTTCTCTTTTTTCATTTTTTTCTTTTTTTCTTTATTTTTTTCTTTTTTTGTCTTTGTTTTTTTCTTTTTTTGTATTTTTCAATATTTTCCCAACATTAGAATCTTTGGACAATGCTCCTCTGAAAGATATGCTATAATAAACCATGGGTATGACTAGGATGCTCAAAGATATTGATAAGAGGGATGGAAGTACGGAAAGTATGCATTGGAAAATGAATGTGAGGATAAGAAAAAGGTATGTTGAAGATGGAAATGTTGGCAAGATCAACTTTGACACACACTTTGAAGAGTGGTGGAATGATGTAGGAACAATAGATGATGGAGGTAAGGATCTTTTTGAAGTAGTGGATTTTGGGATGTAAGGAGATGAAGGATCTTTGGAAGGAGATGGAATGGAAGCCTTTGGAAGCTTGAATGTCAATTTTGATTCTTCTTTTGTGTGAAAGTCTTTCAACAATGACTTGGGAATCCACATATTCTTTGATTTTTCTTCCTTTTGTGATGCTTTTGAATGCATTTCTTCAATTAGGAATTTAGGAACCCACATTTTATTTTTTTCTTTTTGCTTGATGGACCTTTGCGGCTTTTTGGATATTTCATTTTTCTTTTCATTCACATGTCGATTAGATGGGACATTGTGATTTTTATGCAGATATGGATTCTTGGATTTATGATTTTTATGTTGCACATCAACATTGCTTCCAAAAGACTTAGGAATTGTGAATGAATAGGAATAATATGGATGGTTCATATGGATTGGTGTTTGGACAGTCTTCAAGTATGTGTGTCTTTGTTGATCTTGATACATGGTAGGGTAAGTGAATGGATAGCTAGGGATGATAGGAACGTTTGATGGGGGAATATATGGACCTAGTATGGATGGAAGGGATGAAGACTTTTGTTTTGGGACATAGGCACCCAAAATGGATTTGGAGGATAGTGGAGGTATGTGGTTGTGTTTGAATGGAGGAATATAAGGTGTGAAAGGGATATCAATATCTTTGGAAGGAGCTCCATTGCCAAGATTCTTATCTTTAGGATTTATCTTTATACCAATAGGCTCATGAGTAGCTTTGATAGGAACACATTTGATAGGATCAACTGTAGCTTGAAGGGATTTATTATCTTGCAAGGGATTTGGAAGAATGATGTTTTCTTGAGGTGAACATGGAGGAATATGACAAGGAAATGATGGGATGCTTTGATCTTGACAAGGATCTTTGAATTGTGTAGCAAAGGTATTTTGCTCTTGATTTTCAATATGCTCATTGGAAGTTATGGAAGGGATATCTTGATCTTGCTCGGGAAGTGGAGAAGATATGGAACTTGGAAGGGTACTTTGTTCTTGGAACGGAAGGATATCATCTTGAAAGACATGAAAGGATGCAAGGGGATCATCACAAGGTTCAAGGGATATGGGACCTTCATCAAATATGGGAGGGGTTTGTATATAATCTTGATCTTGATCTTTATCACTATTTATCTCTTTTCTCTTTGGATTATCCTCTTGACATGGAGCCACTTCTAAGGATAAGGTAGATGTTTGGATATGTGTGGGGAATGTTTGGAAGAATGGTGTAGGATCCTCTTGAATAGGTATAATAGGCATTGAGGCACATGAAGCTTTGGGTTCTAAGATCTTTGAAGCATGGAAACAATCTGCAGCAAGATGTAAGTTAGCTTGGGTTTCTTTTAGAGGTAGCCCTTGAGGGTAGACATAGTTAATGGGAAAAGTGTCATCATTAGGCTCATTCTTTGATGGAGGAATTTTGGATAACTGTGGAGCTTTGGGAGATGAAGAAAAAATGAAAGGAATGCTAGTTATGGGAGGGTCTTTGCTAGATAGAGGTTCGGGAGATGGATGAAGGATGAAAGGTGTACAAGTCATCCAGGGAGAAACCTTGTTAGGAGATGGACAAAGGATGAATGGATTACTCTTGCTATATGGAGGTTTTTGAATTAAATCTTGCTTGAGAGTGGTATTTTTCACTCCATATTCTTTATTATCTTGATCACAAATAGGTTGATTATGCAATTTCCTTTGATCTGAGATAACTTTGTTTCTCTGAAATGCTTCTTTTTGTGAGGAGGATGAAGATATGGATGACCCATCATCATAGAGGAAAGGACAAATTGATCTTAATGATGGCTCTTTAGATAAAGTATCTTTTTGCTTTTCTTCATCCTTTCTTAAAGTTGATGTGTCATAATTATGTGGAAGCTTAGCTCCAGATTGAGCTAAAGTTAGGAAATATGCTTCTTTGTCCCAGTCCAAAATTCGTTCCATTATTTCTATAAACACAGGATCTTGGGATGCTCTCAGAACATCATCTTTAGACACCTCATCACTTTGAAAAGAATAGTTTGATATTAATAAGGGCATTTTATATGATGTAGCTCTTTGGTTTTCCTCATTCTTTCTCAAGGTTGATGTGTCATAATTATAAGGAAGTTTAGCTCCTGCTTGAGCGAAAGCTAGAAAATATGTGTCTTTATCCCACTTCAAAAGTAATTCCATTATTTCCAGAAACACGGGACTTTGGGATGCTTCAACAACGTCATCTTCAGAAACCTCATCGCTTTGATTCCTATGGAGATCTTGAACTTGACTTTGATAATTATGCTCCATAATAGGGTTGATTTGTTTCTCAAATAGGCTCCTCATTATGGATCAATCCTTCCTTCTTTAATTTCAATCCAGTTGGGTTGGTTTGGAATGGGTAAATGGTATTGATCAATTTTTTAAGATTTAAAAATTTTAATTGTATTTTGATCAAGTACTTTGGAACTTCTTGTTTGAAAAGTTGAAGGCAATCTCAACACACACATCAATAATTCACCATATCCCTAGATCATTCTAATGTGTATATTCTTGAATGTTTCCACGGGTTTAACACAAGAATAGCTTCCACACAATCTACCTAGCACATAATTGGTTCGTAAACATGGCTCTAATAGGTAGTTTTGCTATTTTACCGTTATGTAGTAAGTTTTCCGTTCAAAAGAGATCTTAGCTTTTCATCCCCCAACTATGTTAAAGGGCTTCCCACACGCACAAAAGCATGATTTTGCGCAATCCGTTAGGACTACTAGAGGAAGTTCGAAAGAGCTAAAATCCTTTTGTCGTGTACCCCATTAAGGATACCCGCGTTTCGTTTTATAGTGGGTCGGATTCTCGCGGCAAAAGCAAGTGTATCCCACTTTGGGCTGTCCCTCTCACCGGCCCTTCTAAGGCAATCTCGGGAGGCGAGCCCACTAAGTTTTAAACATATTCATTGAAAAGCATGAAAAATGGATTTGGTAGAGCAAGTTTGGGAATTTGATTCACTCAAAGAGTGAAGAGCATATCCCTATTGCTTTTCCCTTATCCCAAACACTCACAATCAAATTGGTTCTTTTTCAACCCCGTGACAAAGGGGTTCTTAGAATTGAAGTGTTTATTTTTTTCCTTTTTTTATGATTAAACTATGTTTTTGAACTTTGAAAATGCCACAATTTAAGGGAAGTGCAAGCTTGATGAGAAAAATACCTCAAACGATGCTAGCAAAGGCTAGGCGCATTTTTAAGTAGTAGATTTTTATTTTCTCTCCAAATCCTTCTCTTACCTTGGCAAAATGTTCCCTCCACCAACAAGTTAGTCAGCACAATACAAACAAAGTGAGGGAAAACCAAAATCAAAGCTAAAAATGATGTAATTGATTATGCTTTTGATTTTTTTTTTTACCAAGATACTTGCAAAATTCTTACAAATTTAAGGACTAAATTCCCAATTCAATGAAACATATTTTCGTTTGTAAGCATCTACAACAGCAATATATTTGGCATGCAATTCTACTTCTTTCTCTAAATTATTATTGAGAACAAAGGTAGAATGTACCCGGTTTTCTTTCCTTATCCTCTTAGAGATCAATTTCTCCTCTAAGTTGTATCTTCTCTCTGGTTTTTGCACTTTCTTATGACAGACCATGCTCCTGATACAAAAAAAATGACAGTAAAGTTAGCATACAGTCCTTATTTTGACAAAATAGTGAAAATACTGCCAGGCGACATTGTCCAGACTACAGGCGAGATCAAATTTAATAAAGGCGTGACTACTTTAACCGCGAGCGTCACCAAAAGGGGCTCAAGCGAGATTAAAATAGACAAGCGCGATATCAAATTCAACAAGCGCGTGAAATCTTTCTTACAGGCGACAACAGAAATTACACTAACAAAAAAAAAGATGCTATACCAGGCGACATATCTTTTACCAAAGGCGATATCTAATTTAACAAAGACGTAATCAATTTAACCGCGAGCGTCACCAAAAGGGGCTCAAGCGAGATTAAAATGATTACGTGCGATATCAAATTAAATGAACGCGCAAACTCTTTAACCAAAAGCGACAAAGTAATTCACTCAAGCGACATCTTATTAAATGAAAGCGAAATTTCAAATAATAAAAGCGAGAAATAAAAAGCAAAGTACGGAAAACTCCCTTTACACCAGGCGTGAACTAATTCGTCGACCGCGGCTTTTAATTCGTTGTAGGCGACATTGAAATAGCCAAAGGCATCATATCTTTGTGCAGAAGGCGATAATCTGATGTCCGCAGGCGTGATTTCTTTATCCAGAAGCGTGACTCTGCTTGTAAGAAGCGTGAGCGTTCAGACTCCAGGCGACATCTAAATTTCCGGAAGCGACATCTCTTTGCTATAGGCGTGATTTCTTTACCGGCAGGCGTGATTTCTTTCCTGTAACCTGCAAACAGTGAGCAAAATCATGCAATTCTAGCCTAAATTTTGCAAATAATGTGGAAATTATGATAAATTTGAGGCCTAGAGCCCCACGGTGGGCGCCATTTGTGTGTGAGTGATTACACCTTCATGAAATAACAAGATTTAAAGAGAATTTACACTATTCAAAGAAAACTAATCTAAATAATGCACAATTAATCTATCAACATCTCATGGTTCTCTAAAATAAAGTGGTAAATGAGGCTCTCAGCTATGATCCTCACTAGTGACACTCTAAAGATGAGAATTAAGCTATATGATATGCAAATTTAGATCTAATTATCAAATTCTAGCTCTATTTGATAAGAAAATCTCTAAAATGATCAACAATTAAGCTAAAATATCAATGAAAATACTAAGTGAGTGGTGTGGATGTAAATTGCCAGAGCTTTGCTGCAATTCAAAGATATGGAGTGGATGATTAATGCCTCAAAATGCCTTCTATTTATAAGATTTTCCCAAGGGTAGGGGGTAGAGTGAGATAACCATGGTTATGCTTGGGTAAGGTCAATTGGCTTTGCTTTGTCCCTAAATTGGGGGACAAACATTTAAATGGTTTCAAAAGGCTGGACCATTTCAACAAAAGTGAGTGATTTGTGTCCATTTTGTCTCCTTTTTCCTTTGTTGAGAGAATTTCATATTTATTAATTAATTAAAGTAATTAAATTTAGCCATGAAGGGTAAGAGGTTCATTTTGATTTTTGCTTTCAACAACTATGTCATTAATTGAATTTAATCAATTTCTTAGTATTTTTCCCCTTTTCAAGCTTTATTTAATCATTTTCCTTTGATTTGAATTGCCTTTGTTCCATTTATGCTATTTTGATGATTTGATGCACCTTTCTGATTGAATTAAGCCTTTACCAATTTTCCATGTCTACAGTAAGAAATCACACTGGAACAAGAACAAACAAGTAGTCAGTGATGGAGTCATGGACTCTTCTCAACTAAAGGATCAAGGTGTCCTTCATCTCTCTAGTGCAGTTCAAGCCATGAAACTAAATACATCCTCTAACCAATGGGAGCATAAACCAAGATATCAAGATAAGCCCAAGAAGGAGAAGCGATAATTTTCTAAACTTGGTGACTCATATGAGGATGTTTTCAAGACACACATTGCTAACAATCTTGCACAACCCCAAGATCCAGCTAATTTTCGCATACCTGAAGTCAAACCACATTGGTGGAATGAAAAGGCTTTTTGCAAGTACCACAATGGTATTTGACATGACATTGAACATTGTTGGAAGCTTAAGCACATCATCTAGGATCTAATTGAGAGTGGAAAACTTTAGATTGATGGGTTGAACACCAATGTAGACCATAAGGCATTCAAGGAGCCTTTGCCTAAATATGAAGAGGGAGAAACCTCTAAAACTAAGAATGGCAAGGCTAAAATTAACTACACCTACATGTCTGCAGAAAATGTTGTCAATATGCTTGAAGTTGTGGATGAAAGTGTCAATATGATAAAGAACAAGGATCCTTATGGTTATGATGTGGGTTCTCCTCCTATATTTGATGAAGAACCTGTGGTGGTGCTAAGGGGTCCTCACTCGCAAAGGTCATCCCAAGCTCTTAATGCTGTCACAAGAGGTCAAAGCCAAGGCCCTATGGTTATTAGAGGCCCTAGCTCCACCGAGTTTAGCAAACCCAAGCAAGTGACATCCAAGAATGTCACCACCAAATTAGTAGTTAACCTTGAAATGAGCTATAATCTTGTTGATCAATTACAGAGAATGCCCGCTCAGATTTCAATCTTTGAGATTTTAGAGTTATCTCCAAGACATAAACAAATCCTTGAGGATGCTTTGTGTATAGCAAATGTCCCTAACAACATAGATTTTGACCAATTCCAAAATATGGTTAACCACCTTGCCATCCCACATTACCTAACATTTTCAGAAGAAGACGACAAAGCTTTGAGCCATCTGCATAATCTTTCCCTTCACATTGAGGTCGTGATCCATAAAACTTGTGTCAGGTGTGTGCTAATAGATGGGGGTGTTGGGCTCAACATTTGTTCTTTGGGTTTACTGAAAATAATGGGTTATTCTGAGCAAGTTATTGACACCCAGAAGAAAATTACCATTAAGGCCTATGATGAGGCAGAAAGAAGCTCCAAGGGTCTAGCTATTCTTCCTATTAGAATTGGTCCTGTGGAAAAGGACATTTTGTTCCAAATTGTTTGTGCTGGTCCTTTAGCATACATATCCTACTTGGTAGACCATGGATCCATGACATGTAGGCAATGTTGTCAACTTACCATCAATGTGTTAAGTTTCCCTATAATGGAGTCAAAGTTTGTATACTTCGGGATATCACATTATCTATAAATGCAATTTCAGTAGGGACTTGTGTTCCTCTCAATAGGGAAGTAGAGGATTTCAATGCAACTCTAGAATAGTGCAAGAATAAGCTCAAGTCCATAGACCTTGGTATGGGAGTATATCAACTTGACTCCTTTACAAAACTGTCAGTCTCACCTAGGTCTTATGGAAAACCTTCACAAGAAATGCGACCTTCATCTTTGGCCATGACTTTGTTTGAAACATTTGTAGAGTCCTTAGTTCCTATCTAGGATAAAAAAGAGGAGGTAGTTGTCAAAGACTGGATCTATAGAGAATACAAATACATGCATAATGAAAACTTCTCTCCTTCCCCTCAGACTTATGGAAGAGGGTATACTCTTGTTAAAAATATGGGCTATCTAGGACATGGTCCTCTCAGCCACAAATTGGATGCTAGGGCTGAACCTCTTGATCATGCTCTTTTTGGATGCAATTCTAAGGAGATAGTTGGCCTAGGGTTTGAAAACCATGTCAAGAAAACTACTCCTATCCTTGCTTTGAAGATAGTGATGATGAATCAAACTACATACCTAATTTGACAAACCAATAGGACATGTGTGATGATTGGGTTCCTTCCACCAATCTCCTTTGGGGAAATTCAGATGATCTAGTTTCCTATTCAATAGTTGCAAATGCATAATAAGAGGATTTAGACATAGAAGTTCCTATTATAGAACATGTTACCCTTCATGACATTAGAGCCTCTACCTCAAGACATTGTAAACATGCATGGTGTAAACATCCCAATCGGGATTCAGATATGGATTCACAGGAATATGAATGGGAGTCTTTCTCAGATTCCTATATAGTTGACATGGACATTGATGTTGTCCACACATATAGTTCCCAACCTGAGGTAGATAATGAGTCAAGCATAGGATTAGAGGATTTGAATCCATGAGTCGCTTTAGTGGATGATGCTTTTCTTGGTGGGATAAATCCCGATTTGGGTACCTTAGGGGGATACTTGATAGACCCTAACTCTCCAATCACCAAAGATGACCCTATCTGTATTCACAACATTGAACCCATCATTGATCTACCCCTTACTCACCCCCACCTAATTGATTGGTCTCAACAATATCAAGACCCTCAGCTCCTAACTTTCTAGAATGACTATGAGATAGCATGTTACCTAAATGCTCTTGAGCCTGTAGTCTCTTCCACCAGTGAACCAACTACAAGCATGATAGAACCAGATATTAAGTACCTTAGCCAGAAAATGAAAAGAAAAGAAAAGAAAAACAATGGTTTTGATGGCGAAAACCACTTTGTGGCAGTGTTAGAACCCAAAAAAGTAAAAAATAAAGGACGTATCTAAGGGTGACAACCTCTCTGAGGCACCTAAGGATGAGGTACTTGATCATCTTCCAAGTTACTTTCAATAAAGATCATCAGTGCTTGTTAAGCCTACATAGCCAGTTAATCTGAATACAAAAGAGGCTCCACAAATTGTACATTTGGCTCAGTCTCTATCAATGCAGGAAAAAGAAGCATATACCAAGTTCCTACAGAACAAAAAGATTAATTTTTCTTGGACTTACTCAGACATGCCAAGGTTGGACACTAATCTCATTATGCATCATTTGTCCATAGCTCCAAGTATTAAACCAGTTAAACAAAGGCTAAAGAAAATGCACCCTCACATAGCTCTTCTAGTGAAAGCTGAATTAGAAAAATTCCTAAGTGCAGGATTTATATGAGCTATTGATTATGCCAAATGGATTTCCAATATTGTCCCAGTTTCTAAACATGACAAGTCCATTTGCATCTGCACAGACTTTAGAGATCTTCATAGAGCTTGCCCAAAGGATGACTTTCTACTCCCAAACATAGATATGATAGTGGACATGACCGCAGGTTATGAGATTTATTCTTTAATGGATAGTTTTTCTAGGTATAATCAAATCAAGATAGCTCCTGAAGACCAAGAAAAGACTACCTTCACCTATGCATGGGGTTCCTATTGTTGGAACATTATGCCCTTGGGATTGAAAAATGTAGGAGCTACTTATCAAAGAGCTATGACAACCGTATTCCATGACATGATGCACAAGAATATGGAAGATTATGTGGTTGACACCTTGGCAAAATATAAAAAAAGGGAAACACACCTAGGTGATCTGGAAGTTCTTCTAGATTGTATGGAATAGTCTCAATTGAGATTAAATCCTTAAAAGTGTGCATTTGGGGTCACCTCTGGAAAACTTCTAGGATTTATCATTTTAGCTAAAGGAATAGAGGTGGACCCAGAGAAAGTTCAAGCAATCTTGGATATACCACCTCCCAAAAATATTAGTCAAATGAGGAGTCTTCGGGGATGTCTTTAGGGTATGTGCAAGATCATGAGGGGCCAAACTATGCCCTTAAGTGGCAATGAAAAATCAGAAAATCAAGGTTAGTTAACTTGATGTGAAAATTTTAACTAGCTATGAACCTAATATCAAAAAGTTGTAAGAATAGAATCTATAGAAAAATGAACTTAGTTTCTAAAATACTAGGCCTTTTTTGAGAAAAAGTTAGTATGATTGGTGAAAAGTATAGATTTCAATGCAGCAGTACAAAAATTTTAGAAAAAAAATAAGAAGTAGGTGTATGTCTGACCACCTTAATCATAATCAAATGATAATATTTTATTATAAGATTTTATATATAAGTAGGAGACTCATGCCCAGATGTGACACATATTTTTTTTAATTTTATTCCAAAAAAATAATTAATTATGAATTTTTTGCTACAACATTTTTAGAATAAAAAAACTCCCATGTCTGACCACCTTAACTCATTCAAAACTTTACAAAATTCAATTTTATTTTATTTTTCCTTATAGTAGGTGAAGCATAGAATGTGATACATTTTTCAGATTTCAAAAATGTTATACTATCTAAAAGTTATAGTCATTTGTCAATCAGTATATAAATCAACACTTTAGAGGTAGCTAAAATTAGAAAATAACTAATAATTACTTACCGAATTCAAAATTTGACAGCAATTATATCAATAGAAATCTAATAATCTCCTTAAGATACCCTTTTCATTTTATCAAATTCAAGTGAAAAAAAAATCGTCAGCTACATTGTCAAAGTTTTGAACTGACATCGCCACTTTTTGACCCCTCATGATCTTGCACATACCCTTCAATCTATACGAAGGTTCATTTCACAACTAGCAGATAGAGTTCAACCCTTTAATAAGATATTGCATAAAGGGGTTAAATGTGTCTGGAACGAGGATTGTCAAAAGAGCATAGACCAAATTAAGCAATACTTGGCCAATCCTCCTATTTTAATGCCTCCTATCCCAGGAAAGCCACTCATACTGTATGTTTCAGCAACAAAATCTTCCCTGGGGGTGTTAATAGCTCAACATGATGATACTAGAAAAGAAAGAGCCATATATTACATCAGTCACACTCTCATGTCATATTAGATTAATTACACTAGTATTGAAAAATCTTGTCTTGCGGTGGTGTTTGCTTCCCAAAAGTTGTGACATTACATGCTTGTGCATACGATACACCTCATAGAAAAGATTGATCCTCTTAAGTACTTGCTCGATAAAGCTTCTCTCACAAGTAGACTTGCTAAATGGATGATGATTCTTTTAGAATTTAACATAGAGTACGTTGATTGCAAGGCAATAAAGGGACAAGCTATAGCTGATCAATTGGCTGATTTCCCAATTCAAGACAATATGCCTATTCAAGTTGAATTTCTAGATGAGCACCTAATGTACATGACTAGAAGAACATGGAAGATGTTCTTTGATGGCTCTTTCATGCAAAATGGTTGAGGGGCTAGAGTGTTATTTGTTTCTCCTCATGGGTATATAATCCCTAAGTCCTACAAATTATTGTTCCCATGCACAAATAACATTGTTGAATATGAAGCCTTGACAAATAGACTCAAAATGGCTATAGAGTGGAGAATCATAGAGATACACATTTATGGGGATTCTTGATTGATAATAAACCAAGTAAATGAAGAGTACCAAACAAAAGATGACAAATTAGTACCCTACAAGAAAATGGTTGATTCCTTGAGACAATATTTCACATTTGTCACATTTCAGCAAATCTCTCACATAGAAAATAAAGCAGCTGATGCTATGGCTACACTTGCTTCACTTCTTCAGCTAGAATAGCATGAGTCCAGATTCAAATTCCTGGTGGAAGAGCTACACTATCCTATGTATGAATCCCAAGAAAGCCATGTTATCTGTGCTCTTGTCGGCCATGAGTCATCTTGATATGGTGCCATTTACTCATATCTCAATGATGGCATTATTATCAAAACCTTCAATGATTCTAAATGAAGAAACCTACCTTGAAATGCCTCTCACCATACCCTTATCTCTAGTGATTTGTATAGGAGGGGTTTAGATGGGACACTTCTTAGGTGCTTGGAAAAGAATTGAATCCGACCAAGTGTTAGTTGACATTCACAAGGGAATTTGTCAAGGACATTCCAATGGTCTTGCCATGGCTTGAAGGTTGCTTAGGGCTGGGTACTATTGGCCTACCATGCAGACAGATGCAGTAGCTTTTGCTAAATCATGTGAAAAGTGTCAGAAACATGGTAACCTAATACATGCTCCAGGTAGGGAGCTTATTCCTTCTATATCTCATTGGACATTTCAGCGTTGGGCCTTTGACCTTGTTGGGTAGATTCATCCCAACTCATCAGGTGTACAAAAATTTATTATCATTGCTACTGACTACTTTACTAAATAGGTAGAGGATATCCCACTTTATGTTGCTTCAGGAAAGATAGTTTCTCTTTTTATCTTGAACCATATCATCTATCGATATGGTGTGCCTTCTAAGATCATCACTGACAATGGAGGTCAGTTTAAAAACAAGGACCTTAAACAAATCTACAAAAAGTTCAAGATAAAACAACATTAGTCCTCCATTTACTTCCCACAAGGAAATGGACAAGCAAAGGCTTCAAATAAAACCATTCTCATAATTCTCCATAGAACAGTTCACAAGAATGGTAGAGATTGGCATCTATAGATAAATCCAACTTTTTGGGCCTATAGAATGAGTATTCATACTCCAATTGGGGCTACTCCTTTTTCCCTTATGGTGCTGAAGCAATGTTACCTTTAGAGGTTAAGATCCCTTGACTTAGAGTCTCTCTCAAAGGTCTAGTTATAGATGAAGACTACCATGTCATGAAGCTCCAAGAGCTAGAACTTCTAGATGAAAAATTAAAAGAATCATTTGACCACCTAAGAGTTTACTAGAAGTGTATGTCCAAAGTGTTCAACAAAAAGGTTCATCCTAGAGAATTTCAGGTGGGAGATCTTGTCCTACGTGAGAATCCTAAAAACCAACAACATAGAGAACAAAAGGGCAAGTTCAAACCTAATTGTCTTGGACCACACATCATTATTATAGCTTTTGGAACATGTTCTTATTTACTATCTGATCTAGAGGGAGAATAGCTCCCTGAGCCTATCAATGTCTTGCACCTAAAGAAGTTTTATCCATGATGTCCATTCCATCTAGAGGCATCCTTTGTACATATTTATTGATCCTGAAAAAATTCCAAAAACATTCATATATGATGCTGAAAAAATTCTTTAAAAGAATATAAAGTCCTAAAAAAGAGCATCCTAGTGAAATCCTAGCGATAGGTGCTTTGATGTCTCACCGAAAAAAATAAAAATTGAAAAAATCCAAAAATCTGTCATGTGGTGAAAACCTTGAAATAGGTTCTACTTGAGGCCTTTACACCCTTGTTTCTCAGCATGCATCCTCGACACTTAACCTTTTTCCATCATTCCTTGTCCTTGGTTTGGAATTGGTCTTTTTCTTTGTCTAGGGGGCATAACTGTATTAGCTTTGGTCTCTAGGATGCATCAGTCTTTAGGACACCTTGCAAATGGTGTTTTTCAACACCACCCCAAATGTGTTTTTCAACACTATCCTATCATCAAGTGTCTCTTAACACTTATCAGATGTCCTACCCACAGTCTAGAATGATATGCTATTTTCCATTGGCAGATGTGATACTCATAGTTTGATTCTATGACCTACACACATGCACTTAAACACTCAACTCGCTGAGACTTGTTTGACTTTATTTCTTTGTGTGTTGTCTATGATGATTTATTTGATGAGTTTTCTCTCCCTAATCATTTCCAATGATGCTAAGCTAGAAGACTGGGGGCACGAGGACATGTTTTATTGCTTTTTCAACTTGTGGGTATATTTTATTAATCCTAATTTTCATTAGCATTTTTTTCTTGTTCCACTTGACATTTAGGTCTACAAGGTATCATCCTGGACTGTTCTTTGCCAATGTGTTCTTATAGTCATCTTGACTTTCCTTGTGTCTTGATGCAAGCATAATCTTGCTATACCCAACTTAGGAAATCTCACTGTACTAGTCATCTTGAATTATATATCTTTGATGCCTAGGTGGGATTCCCACATATCTATCTGATATAGATCATATTTAGATTCACATAGTCATACTAGTGTATATTGTATGATCTTGCAATGCTACCAATAAATCTCGATGATGATTATTAGAGACTAATGGTTTTGTAACCTTGCAAGTAAACCACTTTTCATAATAGCTTGCGTTCTTAGGTCCATGTTAGATTAGTTTTTCATCTTACATATGGAGAGAGCTCTCCTTTTATCTTTCACAGACTTGTCAGTCAATTGTGCTCACCTTCACTTTTTCTTGATCATGTCTTTCACTCCTTATCTTTTATATCACATCCTTTTATATTCCTATCGAAATTTTGTGCAAATTGCACCCCTAGCTAATTTTGACATCCTGGATCCATTTTTAGGATTGAAATCAAAATTTGAGTTCATCTTGATAGTCAAAATCACATTTCAAAATTTCCCCTTCTTCTACACAGTCGGCTGACATTTTGAGGCCTGATTCTCTAATCTTTGTTGGGGCATCTTCATCTCCATCTCTTTCAACCTTCTAGTCTTCCATTCATCTCCGTCACTTCATCTCTCTAAGGTTTGACTTCATCTTTATCCTATATCTTTCTCAATAAAACCTCATCAAATTAGGGCATACCTTCACTGCTTAATGGTTATCTATTATCTTTCACCCTTAATTATGATTTCTAGTGATTTGATCAACTTTATCAATTTTTTGTTCTCCTCTACCTCATTTTGATTTTGATTCTTAGGGGGCAGTACCTATCAAACTTCAACTACAATCTTTGATCCATCTTTATCAATGAACTCAGCTTGAGATTCTTATCTCTTATTTGAGGTTTGACAATCTCCTATTTACAAGTGTATTAGTCTTGTCTTTCAGCTTATCTTTATCAGCTTACCTTTGTCCTAATATGTTCCCATTCATCGAACACATATCTAGATTGTTTTGTGATCCCAAATTGATCTCACACTTCAACTTCATTCTTTGACCACATGTGATCCCAAATCGATCTCACATTAGTCAAAGAGGGGCAAATGTATGCACCCTAAAATGGTCACCTAGACTTTGGGCCCCCATTCAACAATTTATCAAATCCTTGAATCAATATTTTCAAAAATCAAAATTTTCAATCATATCAATTTCTTTGATCAAATCCTATTCTATCATTTATTCGATTATTTTCTATGGGTTAAATATTTTATCATAAGTCTTTATTTAATTAAAAGGAATTCCCTCCCCTTTTATTAAATAAAAATCCCCCACTTTTCCTCTTATCCTAAGTTTCACAAATAAAGCATTATTCGTATTTTATAAAAAGAAGAAAAAGGCCTTTTTGTCTCATATGGACACAAAAGTCAACTTTTATTTTCTCATTGGAGGATATTTGTGCACATGGATTGTTCCTCTTTCAAGCTCCACCCTTGATTAAATATTTTGCCTCTTAATCTCCATGGTCCATTCCTTTTCAATTCCTTTAAAAGGAGAGCTCTCTTCTAATTCTAGGATCCATCTTTTGAATACTAATCTTATGCTGCAAGATTTCTTGGAGACTTTGGATCTTTCAGAGATCATCTTGCATTATAACTTTCATTATTCCATCATAGCTTCATGTTTATGCTTTCTTAGCTTAGTTTCCTTTATGCTATAGATTATCTCACATAGTTTAATTAGGAAGGTCTTTTAATGCTTTCATTTCCTTTCATAGCTTAGCTTGCATCTTCATTTCTAGAATAGCATTTCATTACATTCTCATTTAGATTTCTTGAGGATATTGGCATTCTTTCCCTTGTCATCATTGAATCTCCCATCATGTGGTTTACTAGCAAGGTTATAGGTTTAATAGCTCTAGCTGAGAGCATTCTTAATATCCTTGTGACTCCATGCCTAGGGAGCTGTAGGTCGATTTCTCAAGGTTTCCAATTCATGGATTCTCATAGAAGTAATGACTTAGAGAAGTGCACTATTTAGTGTGTACAGATGGATGGAAGTCACTATGGGTGAGGTTGCATAAAACATTTTAGTCTATTCTTTCATCAAAATAAATCCTTTCTTGCATTAGGTATTTTTTTCCCTATGCTTATATTTGATAGTTTTTTATTGCAGGAAAAAATAGGTTTTAACAGGGACCTAAAACCCCTTACAAGCTATAATAAAATTTTGACATTAAAGCACACTAAAAAGAGACAGGACTGGGGACCAGTCTGATAAAACCATAACCATCAAAACAACCAGAAAAAAACCAAAAGCCAAAGACCAGCAAAAAATAGATAACCAGTACTAGGAACTAGAGCCCTAGACAAACTCCTTGCAAGCCTCATGGGCTCCTTGCTTCACTTCAGATATTTTCTTTATCGCTACATTGAACTCCGAGAGTTCCTAGATCCTTTCTTGAATTTTCTTCCTTCTAGTTGATCTAGTGCATTTTCCAGGGCCTTCCTCTTCCAAGTCCTTAGTGACTTCCTCTGGTCATTTACTAGGGGAGCCAGCATCCATTTCAGCCTTAATGATCATAAACCTATCTATGGCCAAACCCATAAATTCATTATAGTCTTGCATATGTTTTTTCATTGTATTCTCCATTGTTTCCAACAAACAAGTTATGTGTGTACACATGCATATATAATGCAAAAAAAAAAATCATGTAGCCCTTTTCCTTGATGACACAAGGGGAGAATATTTTAGATCAATTTTTTCCATCAATGAGAAAGGGGGAGATTGTAGGACACATGCAAGTTTTTCTTGTCATTAATGTCAAACTTTTCTTTAGCTAATGGATCTCTCTGTGGTATTTTTCTCATCTAAGATAGTACTCTACCAACAATATACATTATTTCCATCATAAGGATATGGATTCCTATGGGAATGTTTTTTATGATTAATTTCTATAGAAATTTGACTCTCTCCAGAGTCTTGGGGTTTCTTTGGGGAAAGATTTTACATGCACTCTACCTCATCATCTTGTCATATACTCTTTGTAATCTACTCTTGGACCAGTTGAATTTCTCATGACATTGCATATTTTTGGTGTATCTATAAGAGTTTTGAAACCTATTTTTTTTATTCTTAGACCTATAATATCTTCATCTAATGGATCTAGTATGCAACACTTATCAATATTGACTACTTCTTTATCTCTAGCAAAAAAACTTTTATTTGAAATATTCTAGTATTTTGCGGTAACCTTGGTTATAATTAAGGATTTATACTATGATAAAATAATTCAATGAATTATTTTGATTCACTTTACATGTATAAAAAATTAATTTGTAAGAACAAGTATTTGAAACACTACACTCTATTTTGGTCAACATTTTGGAAACTGATTGTGTGATGGTCATGTGTAAATTAAAATGTTTTGGAGATAATAACATTATGAAGTTTTGAGAGATAACTATGAAGAAAAAAAGAGGAACAAGATAAATATCAGATTGAAGAAGTGCACAAGGGAAGTTTTTCATAAATCTTTGAGTATGATAGAGTTTTTTCAGTTGACCATTAGTATTTGTTGAATACATAAGAAATTGATATTTTTCTTATCTAAGGCTATAAGGTTCCTTTAGCAATCAAGAACACTATTAAATGTATACAAAAGTAACTGGTATATTTTAGTGAGAATATTCCCACTCTAATTTTTACCAGTTTGGGTTTTCCACATATAAATCTTGTGTCCTTATGTGTTTCTTTTATACATCTTATTGGTTTACCTTTTGTTCTATTGGTTTTTAAATGAGTTATTTTAAGATTTTAGATAGTTTAGTTAAAAAATTAATTGTGTTATTTTACCTCCCTTTTATCACCAAATTGTGTTAAACATGTATATCTTGTCTTTTTATTCTTTTATGGGTATGCTACATATATTGGTCACGCCTAGTGTAGTCATATCCACTTGGTCTCCACTAGCTCCATCTCATGATTACCATTCTAGGTTTTCACAAGGTGCTATGGCTGACTATAGTAGATTTAAGAGTATCCCCTCCATTCTTGAAATGATAGTTTGTAAAGGAACCTATGCTTGATTTCAACTACAACAAGTCTTATTAGATGGATCTTCTTTTGGTTTTAGTTCTTGTAGTAGAGAAAGTCTTGAATTCTCCCAAGTCTATCACTATACTATTTACAAAGATAAGTGGGCGACCTTCTTCATATTTTCCTCAACATGGGTCACCTATAGATTATGAGGCTTGTATTTTTATTACTCTTCATGAGATTCTAGCATTGAAAATGATCTTTGTACATTATTTGTCTCTCTCCTCACTTGTGCTCTTGTACAAGGTCATTGAAGTAGCCCCGTGCTTGGCTTTATCAATTGGTGTGGTGTATAGAATTTTTATAGTCATTATACCATTATAGTCTCAACCTACCTCCCTATATGATCAATATTGTACAGATGATGGTTTTCTAGTAAATGATTTATGAATTAAGTATTTTCATCTATATTTATAGATTAAAGTGCACCTACATGTGTTCTTGAGTTCTTCTTTATTAATTTTGTTTTCCTCTAGATAGTTCTTATAATCTATTTATTATGTTATTATACTATTTTTAATACATTAATTTTTAATTTTGGAGAATGATGCAAAGTATTCGGTACATTTGGGCTTCCTTTCCATATTGACCTAAACTTATATTTTTTATTTATCATCATGTTCTCTTATTTAGATCTGAATTATGCTAGCCTTGATCTAGTATCCATGAGAGGTCTTATATCCTATATATTTTTTCCTCTTTTATGTTTTGACACCAACTAATTAGATCCCCCTATCTGTAGTTAGATATTATGGATAGGAAGTGTCACTCATTAGGAAGTGACATTTGATAGAGACACAATCCATTCTTTATATCTCCTTAGAATGCCATGTCTTCACCTTTCAAAAACACAATCCATTGTAGGGTCATGTTATATTTATTATGCATTATTATCGAAATGTGTCATTATCACATTTTCTCCACATCATAATTTTTTCTCTAAAATTTTCAAATTCTGATCTATTTATTTGTATTTTTTGGGATGAAATTCATTATCTATCAATACTCTTTCCCTATTTTATTATTATCTAGCATTCACTACTTATACTACCATGATCAATACTACCATATTAAATCACTATCTACTTTTAAATAGTCGTGTTGGTGAATTGCTAGAGTGACCCAATCATGTGACTATATAGTTTTTTCCTCTTTTATTGGCACACTATAAAATTTTTCCCTACTATATGGTTGTCTGGTATAACAAAAACTTTTCCCACAACAACATACCATCGATGTAGGAAAATTTTTATAGTGTGCCATAACCATGGATTATGAAGGGATTCCCTTGAGATGTAGGAGATGTTTTAAAATTGGGCACATGGTTGCTGAGTGTGGATTGGGTAAAAAGAAAGTTATTTCTTCTTGGTGGAATGATGCATATGTTCAACACTATGTGGTGGAGAAGAATCCTGATTTGCCAAAAGGCTTATCCTAGGTTGTTGTTTAGGGCCCCCATCCTCCTTCTGTTGTTTTGGATGTGGCTCATGTATTTCCACCTATTAGTGCCTCTCTGTTTTATTCATCTCTTGGTTTGGTGGGGATGGTTGAGCTTTTTGTCTCCCTGGTGTTGCGGGGGTTATGGCTGCTATTGGTTCCATAGACAATTTTCTTGCTGGTTCTACTAGTATTTTGGCTTCCTATGTTGGGAGCCATGTTCTCTCTAGTTTGGTTGATGATCCTCTATGCTAGCATGTTGAGGTGGTTAGAGTTGAAGAGGGAAGGATAACAGTAAAAGGAAAAAAATTTAAGGAGTCTTCCTCCTCTTTTGATATGACTCTCTGCACCCATCAGAAGGGTGCTAAAGGAAAATCCTAGATTTGGATTTTTCTTTAGCTTGGGTTTGCATGAAGGTTGTTTCATGTATTGTTTCATCCAAGTTGTGGGTGCCTGCTATAAAACCCTCGCTTTGGTCTTGGTCCATTCCATTTAGAGCAAATTTTTGAATATCTTTTGTGACCACTTTGTACATGGTTTTTGGGCCTCTTCAAAACCTGTATTTACCACAATCAAAAACATACAATCGATGGTCTTTATCTAACAAGTTATCTTCATCATGTCTAGAATTATCTTCTATAGCTTTCCTATGGGATGTACCCTCATAATGATTTAGGAATTACCCTAGGGGTAACCCTATGTGTATGAAAGGTCCTTAGGTAAGTCAAGTAAGGTTTCTCTAATTTATCCTATATTCTCCATTATGATATGTGTTCTAAAGTACAGAAAAAAAATAATGTCATAAATTTTCACCCTTGAGAAATTTACCATTATGTGATATCCCTAACTTGGCTTAAATAAAAATTACATGAAAGCCTCCATTTTTCCTTTTCATTATCCATTCAAATTGGTTGCCATATAACTTAGCTGAGCTCAAAGATGTGTAAGTTAAAGAGATTTCTATGCAACATGCACTCACCTCATGAATCTATTGATGTGTAGAAAATCATTGAAGTATTATAAATACCCCCATTTTAGTGTAATTCCTCTTACTACTTTCGACTGATGCCAAGATTTGATCTAGAAATATTAAAACTCAATTATTGAGCTTTGTTTAGTATTTTTCATGTTTTCTACACACTTCTTGATTGTCTTTGGTTCTTGAGATTCAAAATTTAACCTTTTATAGCTTCTTATTGTATTGGAAAGCTTACATATGATTTATTCATCCATACAACACTATTGCATTTTTACTATTTCAGTCTTCTTGCCTTTACTCTATTGAGATCTTTCTTTTGTGGTCTCTAAGGGAAATATCTCACCTTCATATTTTATATTTCACTGAGGATATCTTATTATTCTTATCACAATATTATTATCTTCCCTTATTTATTATTGTCTATTTTTAATTTTTGGCTATCTATCACTTATTATCTCTCTAGTTCTTCATAGAGTTGGAAATGGGGATTTTAATATAGTAAGCTCCTATATAACCACAAAAAAATTTATCATTATCATGTGTACAATTTTCATAGGAAGGAGTGGAGATACTCTAAGGATTCTTTAGTTTTTTATGGTTTTGTGTCCTTTAATCACCTCGTAATCTTTTATTTTTCTTTACTTTTATAGCATAGTCTTTTTTTATACTTTCTATTATTAGAGTGCTTTTTCATGTTATTGTAGTTAGTATTCAAGATTTGTGTCTTAATTTCTATTCTTTATCCACACTAGATGAATGCATGCCTTACTTACATCCTACACTTTACTATTATCCTTGACCTACATAGGTTTCTAAGGTCATTAGCTCATAGAATTTATCATTTAATCTTTGTAGTGTGCATTTTCATTTTCAATAATTAAAACATCTTTATCTATTAGAATAGCATTGTTATTTTAGTTATTTCAATTTTGTATATCATTTTTTCTTAAACATTAGAACTCTTCTTTGTCACTTAGTCATCTTAATCCACTGGCTCACTAGAGCACTAGTAGAAATGAGGTGGTACAAGGGGTAATTCATCTCTTGAGACATTAATGTGATCAATGATTTTGTCCTTCTCCAAAATATCAAGAACTTTAACAATCAAATTCAATAAATATTTTACATTCTATTTATGGAGAAAAGAAATAAATTTTTTTTAATTGTCATTAAATAAAAATTTTAACTATTAAATATTTCATAGTTCTTTTTACTAGAGTAAAATAGGTTTTGTAGGGACCTTAAAATCCTTTACATAAAGAAACTACCTTCCATAGAGGATAACCAAATAAATAATGATACCAAAACATCAGGGAACCAAAATAAGGGTTGTGATCCACAACACTATAGAGGAAGCCAAATAGGGTCCAAGACCCACTACACTATTCAAGAGTTCTTATAAATTTTGTAGGCTCAAAATTTCTAAACATAATATTCTCATTAATTCTCATAACATCATAAATTGTGTGGGTCTACTCTACCTCACCTTTGGTATGGCTACAACTACTAGCTAAGGGACCTTGCATTGAAACTAAGTGTAATTTTTTTAATCATTAGCAATACTCCTATTGTGATTAATTGCATCCATTGTAGAAGGCACCATTTTTCCCTTTTTCATTGCACTATCTTTTAGGGGCTAAGCTTTGTCATTTAACATTATGAGACCATTAAAGGTACTTTTCATTGATGTTCTATTGACTAAAACCATAAATTTGAGCTTTTAATAAACCTTTTCTATGGTCCCCTCCACCATTCAAAATTTGTCTTCCCACTTTATCTTCATTTTATTAACAACTGTAGCCAAAACTTGCATAAGGGAACACCTTTAATTCAAGTTTTCTATTTCAAATCCTTGGTCATGATTATGTTGTTCATTCACCTTACTATAGAGAGAATAAATAATTAGTTCAACAAAACTACATCAAAATCCAAGCAATTAAATTTCTAGATTGACATCAGTCATACCGTAGTCACCATCATTATATCCCTCATTCCTATAATAAAATATCATTTACCTCGATCCACTAGGGTCTCTTTATTCAATTCCATATGAATCTCAATGTGGAAATTATCATCTATCTTGAGTGGGTCCACCATAGAGTCCATAATGGCTCCTGATTCTATACTTCCTTATCTTTCCTTAGTGTCTCCTCTAAGAAAGGATTACCATTTGTCTTCATGATGTTAGGGCCAATAAATCTTACATTTAGATATGTGTTCTTTAAATCTCATAATGGGATAAGGATGTCTCAAACTTCAATTTTGAACGAAGAAAATTTAATGCATCATCATTACATAGAGAGCCACTACTTCAACATGTTTGATTATTATATATGATATTTTTAGCCTCTTTGGAAAGTGATTGTTTACTCTCCAATGACAAGTGTTAGCTTGGTTAACCCCATAGTTAGCAAAAAAATTAACAACCCTCTTCCCCTCTCAATACATAAGAGATTTTAAATTCTTCAAAAGTCTTAATCATATCAAGGCTATCAATAATAAGATTATTAATTGTCCAACTATATTTTTGTATACCCTTCAAACAATTAATAATATTTTAAAAATTGCTTTTCAATTAAATTTTCCAAAGACCATAAAATAAAGTCATTTTGATAATTAAAAATATTTATTAAATATAATTAAAATTGAAAAAAATCAAAATAAGACATAGTCATCAATCTCCAAAAAAAATAAATCTACACTACACACTTTTAAAATTAATACATGAAGATATGATACTACTTATGAATAATGATTATTCTTCCAACCTGCCTTATCTTATTACCTACACACCAAAGTTAACTGAGACAAACATTAATAAATTGTAGCTAACAAATTTAAATCACAAGTTATTTAAAAAATAATATTTCCGATTAACGCTATGGATATATCCCACAAGAATTGCCACTTTCTCCCTCCTCAAACTATTACAGCACATCTTGATGACCTCAGTATTTGGCCGAAGAAGAAATTTCCACCGGCTTCGTATTTTGATGGGCTCACAGTTTTACTAAAGATAAAATCGTACCGGCCTCTGAAATTAGTCAAATTATATGCCAAACTAAACTAAGGCGCCCTAAGGAAAGCCTATGTTTTTAGCGATTCTAGTATTCTTCCTTCCGACACGGTTAGAAAAAATTCTGAGGCTGGTGAAGACTTCCTGGAAATAATGCCAATTATTTCGAGATATCGAGTAACCTGTTGTTCCTGATTTGCAAGCATTTCGTCCATAAGAATTTAATGTTCTACTCGACAAGATGGATATGACCTAAACCCACCTCTTTGAACTAAAGCTAAATTCGTCTTAGTCAAGAACACGCCATCCTAGATGATGACAGCCTAGGAAAATCCTATGTTTATAGAAGAATTGTTCTCTCCTCTCCCATTAGAGGTAGAAAAGACTGACGTAACAATGTCGTCTAAAACTTACCCATTGATAGTCGTTTACCCAACGCAGATCAGATTCAAAACAGCTTTGCCTCGTTTTGGAAGAGCCGAGAGTCGGCGAAAGATTGAAAATAAAACATAAATATACTCTGCTGTGTTGAATGCTTCTTTCACTGGGGGACAAGATTGCTTAGGTAACATCCATGGCTTACTTATGTCTATATGTGTTAGCTATTTAAAATCATTTAATCCATGAACATTATAATAGAACAAATTTATTTAGATTGGTTAATTTTAATAACTTGTATCGCAGTTAGATTGTAGTAATATTGTTTCCAAAAATCATTGTTGAATGTAAACAGCAGTGTTTGTTCTAAACATCTTTACTAAATTTGAAAAGATATTTTTAAATGACAGATAGTGTCATTTCTATTATGTTGACTATTGTTCAATATTATACAAAATTAAAGATCATTAGATGAAAATAAATCTTTAATTTTGTTTAGATGGGTCTCGCCACTATTGTCAAAGGAACTACCACAAGACATCTCACCAATGTTACTTTGGAAGAAGAATTTTACAAGAAACCATAACAAACATTGGTTAACATACTAAAACTATTCTTCTTATTATCAATATAAAATTTGATATTTATATCATCAATTTACCAAAACATTACATTTGGCATTAGTTAATCATTTACCATATGAAACTTTTATTTTTAAGTAAACATTTACTAACAATCATACATGCTAATTATTTCTATTTATCATTATGCATTTATTTACTAATTAAATAATATTTAAAATAATTTAATTTAGGTGAATTAGTTGTCCATTTTAATTAAAAAAAGTTTGTATTTCTCACCTCACTAGTGAACTCCAACTTTGAGTTAGAATTTCTCTTTTTCATATATCTATTTAATAAATGAAATATTTCATTACTATCCTCTAAAACCATAATCTTCCAATTTCAACAAAATTCACTCCACAATCAACATAGTGTAATCATATCTTTAATCTTTATTTTTTTATTTTTTTATTTAATTATACCTTTAATCCTCCTTTCATTTTACATACATCAATTGTTTATGAAAACTGACACTATTAAAACTAATTATCAAAATGAATAATATTATATATTATTAATTTGTATTTACATTCTTTTATGAGTAAATCATTATTTCAATTAGAAGTTTGTGGTGAAACTTATAAATGGAATCTAGTCTCTTTTCCTTGACGGTTTTCTATTTTCAATATCCTATTTTAATTTTCTATTTTCATTTCTTACAATTAACTTTAATGAACTTATCTATTAGTCATGTATTGATACAAAATAGGTGGAATACAACCCCACCAAGTGAAGCTTGAGATTAAATTATTACAATACTTGACTATAAGAATAATTGTCATAACTGATTTTTCAAACACAAACTATTTTAAATAATCGGTGACTTCTGTTGACTTTTGACTTGGTCGCTGGTAGATGACATAAGTTGATTTATTTGGCTTTTCCATACATGTTTTTATTTGATGAATAAATTAAGATATGTTTGAATTTTCTTTTCCTAGGATGATAAATTTAAGTGATTAATGATTATCACGATAAGAATGGGTTATATGTTATAAAATATCATTATATTTGATATGATTAAAATGTGCATGATAATTATTTTGCAAGTTAAATTGATTATTGATTTTTGGAACTAACCTACTGATGTAAGATTTGAGTGTTCTATTTGTGGACAGGACTGAAGACGCGGGTTTGGTCAAGGTAGGGGAGCCTAGCTCCTTGGTAAGGATGAGTTTGGAATTAAATGATTAAATCACACACCACTTAGACATTTAAAGCTTTCAAGAATAAATTATGTATTGAAATGTGTAAATTCTTATTCATTTGTGTATATATGTGTTATAATTAATGCTTAGAGTATATTGGATTCTTTCAAATTCATTGGTGTGGCTAATTTCTATTGTTGTTGTTGTTGTTGTTGTTGTTGTTGTTGTTGTTGTTGTTGTTGTTGTTGTTGTTGTTGTTGTTGTTGTTGTTGTTGTTGTTTTTGTTGTTGTTGTTGTTGTTGTTGTTGTTGTTGTTGTTGTTGTTGTTGTTGTTGTTGTTACTATTGTTATTACTATTTTTTGTTTTTGAATGAAGGTGGTATTACCACTTAATATATTATATATTTTTTAGCATTTTTACAAACCTAGTTCTAAAATAAGGGGCTCTTGGAGAAAAGAACCAGGGGGAAAAAAAACTCCATTCATGACCCCATCATGAAAATTGAAAACCAAAATTGATGGATCACTGTGGGCTTGAGCTTCTCAACAGTGATGCCACCTTACAACACAATGTATCCATAGAAGCTTGGATACAGATGTCAAAAAAAATTACAAAATTGATGGATCACTGTGTACTATCTTAACAATAATGATGTCACCTTACAACATAGTGTATCTATAGAGAACTGACTTTAGCTAGACCAGATATTTACACCTTATATGGATTATACATAAATTTAACATTACTCATCCTTAACTGATGGAGAGTATACAAAATGCCTCATAATATACATATAGCAAGACCAGAAGACAGTTGCAGCAGAGAGTTGAAACTAAGAAATTGTGGCAGAGGCTAATGCTGCATCGATCAAAACCTGAAGGAGAACCCAAAAAACTTGAACCATAATACCATGGAAAAAACTTATCCAATGTCCACACGGGCCTATGAAGACTCCCCAGAACCCAGCCCAAGGTTTAGATCAGGAATAGAGCAAGATTATAGAGCAGGAGCTGCCAGAGGAGAGGAATCCACCTCCAATAGGTCAAGCATTGCAAAAACTACTTGATGTATACTACTAATGCATTGTTTGGAGAGAAAACCCCCAAACTACTAGAGTGCAATTTTAATAGGGTAGAAATATTATCATTCCAATGCTCTTTTGATGCTTTTGTAAACCATAAAAATAGAATGCTCTCTCAATAGAGCATGGTGGTGAAAAAGCCCACCCAATAGAGTAGCACCACCCCACAAATCATATTTATGTAGAGCAATCCAAAGCTTATGATTCTGCAAGAAGATGGGTTTCACATAGTGGTTCGCTATAGAGTCTAAACAAGCCAAAGATTTCATAAGATTAGCTAAATTAGAGAAAAAATATAGAGGAGTTGAGAGGGGAATATAACCCTTCTACTAGAGGGAGAAATAATTGCATGACCAATGATTCTTCTAATGCCATGTCGAATGTGTGGCCGTTCACAATTAAACATAACTGCAAGCATTTCATCCCTAATCCTGACCAAGAAAGGGTTCTTCCCAAATTTCCACTTCCAGTAGAATCCTATAGTTTTGAGGGTAATACTCCATGTGCATCTAGATGCATAGACAAAACAACATTCCACATTGGAGCTAGCTCCCACCAGAAATCTGGGTTGACCTGACATAGTTAAGAAGTAGATGAGGAACAAAGCAGGGACCTAAGGAAGCAATGAAAGGGCTAAAGACTATCCAAGGGCCAGCGCATATGTAGGGACAGAAGAAAATGAAGATGAGATGTCTCATCAGCCTAATAAATAAGCCCAAGGACAAAGCTGCAAGAGCCACCCACACCAAATAATGATAGCAACTCATATTGGGGATATGAGATCTTACGAAGATTCCTTAATAAAAACACATGAAATAACTGACTAAAAATATAGCTCATAATTGCCGAAGCATGTGAGCAATACCATAAATCAAACTATGGCAATAGAAATAAGAATAGTAGCCAAGCCAGATATTGGGAAATGCAAATGAAGGATGATAAATAACTAAAAACTTGAAGGCAAGTACAATGACAAGTGAGCAGGAAAAAAGGAGAAGAAAAGGAAGATGTCACCAAAACAAAATCTTCAGGAGAAGAGCAAAGGTAGAAGCTGAAGCAATTCCCAATGTAGAGAAATAACATAAATTCACACAAGAGAGGAAGAATCATAATTGTTCACACAAAGAGCCAATACCAAGTAGGTCAGATAACATTTACTATCTGCTTTGCCCAATAATAATTAACTAGTTGTTATACCTCTTTCCTGATGGGAGAAAATCACAGTGCCAAAGTACAACCAATTAGAGCTAAAACCACCTAGAAAGAGGGATGACAAGGTGGCATTTGACATGTCACAATATGATTAAATTCATACTCATGAGATGGAAAAATCCCTTGGCCACCTTGTCATACCTTTTTCCATTGAAAGATGGAATTAGTGAAGAGTACTGTAAGATATCCCCAAGTAGATATTTAAGCTGACACAGTCTACTCGCCAGCATAGCACCGATCACACCCCTGCAATATATAAAAGATGACATTTTCTCTACACCAATTAGTGGCCACCACATCACTAATTGGAGTAGAGCCATAGTCTGTGCCACCATGAAGCAAATAAAGTTGCACTAGCTAGCTTCCTTTCCAATAATATCACATAGAATACCCTCAAAGGGCAACTCCAATATTATTATTACTATTATAACAATCACAATTATTATTATTATTATTATTATTATTATTATTATTATTATTATTATTATTATTATTATTATTATTATTATTATTATTATTATTATTATTATTATTATTATTATTATTATTATTATTATTATTATTATTATTATTATTATTATTATTATTATTATTATTATTATTATTATTATTATTATTATTCTATCAATTAGAATATTATGGCAAATTTAGATTTTATCTCTTGAAATAAATTTTAATTGCATATATATTAAATTAGAATTAGTGTGTTTGACTATTTTGAGAAATGATTTAAAGAACTAATAATGGCAGATAGTTTTAAGGAAATATTTTAAGGGGAATTTATATTTTTATTCTAATAGTAACCGAATGGGAGACTGAGTCATTACTTTTTATTTAAGAAAACTATTATCTTTGTCTTTTAGGCATGGATAAAGGAGAAGATTGTTTCTTTGGGAGTTTTTTATGCATAAAGAAGGGATTCAAAGTCCTCATTCGGGGGCACGATTAAGCACATGGTAGTTAAGTGGAGGAAAATAGGGAAAGGAATGTAGTTAAGTAAAGGAGGGAAGAAATAACGAGAGAGGATATGCGTAGTAATGTAGAGATTAAGGGTGAAAAGAAAAAGAATGTAGAAGGTGATGGAGGAAGGTGTAGAAAAATACTGTGTAGAAAATAAGAGAAGCACGCTTAGGGAAAATGGGTATGAGTGGAGGTTAAGAGGTGAAGTAAGAGTAGAAGAGACGAGAAAGGATGAACTTCACATGCTCAGTGTTATAAAGGAAAATAATCTGCAAAATCTCCAGGTTGTTTTCTATCTATTAGTGTAGAAAATTAGTTTTTTTTTGAACCACAATCGCATTATATTCTTTGAGATCTATAGTTCTTCTGTGTTTACCAATGGTATCAATTAGAAAGATTTTAATTTCACACATTAGATTTTTATGTTGAATGTTTTCATAACTAGGAGTGTCGCTAGTTATTAACTATATGACCCAAAATTTATAGAAAATAAGCTATGACCAATTCGATTCTCGCAATTTTATTTCAAAACTTAGTATGCCACAAGACAATACTTTCCTCCTACACATGTGGGATGCTTGTTTTCCTAGAAACATGTTGATTTATCTATATATAAAATAAATACTAGTATTCTTTGGTGTACAATTTTTTGCATATTCATACCATTTAGAAGGTTTGGAATACATTTTGTTACATATACCTATCATTTAGAAATGATACTAGAAATAAAATTATGTGAAAATGGATAACAATGGTGAATTTTATTCCATAGAATTGATCATTTTTGTGTAGGGAATGGTATTATTATTGTTATGTTTTTACCACAAGAAGACAATGTAGTAGAGAGTTTGAATGGGATGATTTCGGAGAGAACTTGTAGCCTGCCCTCAAATACAAGTTTAAGAAAAGAATTTTGTGTAGAGGTAGTAAATATAATAGTGTATTTAATTAACCAATGCCCATCCTCTGAGTTGGATTTTAAAATGCTTAAAGTAGAGGATTTCTTATAATCATCTACGGGTCCATAAAGTCTAGTATAGAAAATAATATGAATAAGGATGATATAGTATAGTAAGTATATCCTAAAATATCGCACTTCATTTGACAGAGATTAGTTTTAGGTCTGGTACAGGCTATGGGATGTGTCTAAACTAAATTTGAATAGTAGAGAGGTAAATTTATATCAAGAAAGATGACTATGTAGAGAGGTAGGAAGCACAAACTTAGACATAGTAAAATGACATGTTTTATAACTTTTTTCTCTTAATTGTAAAATCCATAGTAGCTGCTTAGTTATCCTTACACCTTACTATTTTTAAATATATTTCTGGTCTGGTCTCCTCTCAATTTTAACAAATTAAGTTTCACCCTGCTGTCATTGCCATTTTTTTCTTTCTCAGTGCTTTTCTTTCTAGACATATAGTCGATTGAATTTTGTAGGCAAAAAGATTTAGCTTAAACCATAGATAGATTAGCTGATATAAAAATTGTTGAAATTTACTATCTCAAAAAAAATTTCTTGTCTTCGCACTAGTTGATGTATATATGTTTCATTTTAAAATTTATATTAAAGATTAGTGTAAGTAGATGTGGTTGATTACTCAAATCTAGAACAAGTTAATTAAACCTAATTCTATTTTAAGTTTCACCAGACTTAGATCAAACCATCTTATTATTATTTTATTAAAATCAAAATTTCTTTTAGTAAGGGCATTATATCTAATATTGGTTATTTATTAGTTATTATTTATTATTAAATTTGGAATTAGTGTGTAATGTCGAAAAAATAGAGAATGGTAATTCAGTTGTATTACATGTCAATGAAACTTATAAATAAGGATACTTTGGCCAAAGTTTTCATTTTACATATGTATTTTGATATGCTTGGTTAGCTATGTAAGTTCTCTCTCTGCCGCCCTGTGATTAGGATTTCTACTTAGACTAAAGATTGTTAGTTGTAGTTAGATTCATAGTTGCATCATATTCTTTTGACTCATCAATGCAGAGATGCTATTCTCCTCAAGCATGGTTAGTGCGCTTTCCATTTCAGGGTAAGTTTTGGGGGAGCTAACCACTCCATGGTTGGGTGGAAAAAGTGACTGGGCCATACTCATGTCTCAGGATTTATAGGTGGACATGTTGTCTAGTGGCTTATGAGATAGGGATTACTGAGAGTGTGGTGCCTTGTTACCCTAATTTTGACAGTTTAGGAAATGATGTTTTTCATTGATTAAGAAATGATAGAAATTGTACTGAAGAATGTTTGGCGGCCTTCAAAAGGTACAGAAAGAAGGATGATGTCAGTTGTGGTGTGTGATTTGGAGAAGACCTATTTGGAAGTCAACTTTAGAGATGTAGCATGTATTATGGATGGAAAACTTGAATTAAGGATGTTGGTCCTTAATTGTTGTAATGTAATTGTTGTATACTTGTTTTAGATACCGTGCATATCTTAGCAAGGAGTTATATAATTTTTTTAAAATTAGGAAAGCCTAATTGGCCAGACTAATCATGTAGAATGTAATAGGGTATATATGTAAGATATTTTCTTTTGAAAAGAGATGAAGAGAATGTATGTGATGTAAAAGGAGAATTATGGAAGTTGTGAGCTTGTGTCTACTAGATGTAGAGAAGAGGATAATTGTATAATTCATTGGAACTGATCAAAAAAATATAGTTACTATCAGATAGTTCAAAAGCTTACATATTTCTTCATATACACTTGTGTTGTGAACAGTGAGTTCTGAAGGTGGATATAACCTTGTTTGGGAAGTGATCCTAGGAAGTGAGCCCACCCTTCTTTTTCTTGAATCCTAATAGGGTCTATCCTCTAACAAGGACTATGTACTATAATATTTTAATTAGCTCCTAACAGGTCTAGATCTTCTAACAAGGATACTCTACTCTCTATACATCATTAGTGGACCGTGTTAATTCCCATCAGTGTTTTACCTTTAACAAGGTTTCCTCAAAAACAAAATATTGTGTTATTTTGTTGGCATTCATTGTGTTCATTGGATTTAATACTACTACTATTCATAGTTTAAAGTTTAATAATTTTTCATACAATTGATTCACCCCCTATTAGTTGTATTGTGGACTATTATTCCTAACAATTGGTATCAGAGCTACTGGTCCTTACAGAGAAATATTAACAACTTGACGTGATCTTGGAGATGGAATTCTATAGGAAGGATAGTTTGAAATTTGATTGTGAAAACTTTGACAGTTGGAAGAACAAGATGCAAACTCATTTTCTATGTTTGAGCATTGACTACTAGATGATTGCCAAGAATCAGGTGGCTATGAAGACCAAAGATGAAACAGAAAAATTTACTCATGATGAAAAGAAGATATTTTCATATTACATGGTTGTAAGGCAAGAATTGATTAGCGCACTCTCCGAAGAAGAAATTACTGAGCTAAAAGATTCTGATTCTATACACAAGATTTGGACAAGATTATAAGCATTATATGAAGGAGGCCAGTTTTCCAAGCGAGCAAAGTTACAGAGCTAGAAAACAAGGATGGAGAAGCTACAAATGAAGGATGATGAAAGTGTTAGGACTTATGTACAAAGAGTTACAAATGTTGTGATTGGAATTAGAAATTGTGGAGGCACTTTTGAAGAGGAAGAAGTCATTTCGAAGATTGTTAGAGCATTGACACCTATGTAGAAGACCAAAATTCAGGCTATACAAGAGATTATACCTTTGACTCCAAAATTTAGCAAAGAATTTCTTTGATTGCAAAGCTACCTACCTTTGAAGATGTAGAAATGGGAGATTTTGTACCTAAAGTTGAAACAACATTTAAAGAATCTACACACAAGAAGATAATGTATGCACTTCTAAGCACCAGCAGTGTGAAAATAAATGAAGAGCTTGGTGAATATGCAGAGGAATGAGAACAAATACAAGAAGAGGAAAGAAAGCTAGATGAGCTTGTTGCATTGATTGCTAGAAGAGAAAAGAGAGGTAAGGTTAAATTTGAAGGAAAGTTACCTTTGAAATATTTTTCATGAAATAAGATAGGTCACTTTGCATCTAGATGTCCTACAAGAGTTCCTAAGTACAAACCTAAGTTTTTCAAGCTGAAGTATTCAAAGGATAAGGAATATTATTATGCTAGTGAAGGTATTTATAGTGGTGATGATTTGGATTATGAGGAGATTGGATTTATTGCTATAAAAGATGAAAAACTAGTACATGGGGAAAAAGATTTAGTATCACATAGTTGAAAACAAATATGAATGGATTATAGACAATGGTTTCTCACATAATATGATTGGAGATAAAAAGAAATTTGTTAAATTAATGAAGTATGATGGTGGTTTTGTAAGATTCAGAGATAATGTTCCTAAATCTATCATAGAAGTAGAATCTATTACTTTGGATGGAAAGACTAATACTGAACTACTTGTTGATGGACTTAAGCATAACTTGTTGAGTGTTGGCTAGCTGATGGATAAGAGATTTCAATTAAAGTTCCTTGATGTTAAGTGTTTTAAATCATAGGTAAGACAAGAAATTTGATTTCAACTGGTACTTAATCTAGAGGTAATGTATTTGAGTTAAATACATATGGAGCTTCTTATTTTGTTGTGAAGGTAGATCATAGTTGGTTATAGCAAAAAATATTTTGTCATGTTAATTTTGATAATATTATCAAGGAAAGTTTGACTAATGTAGTAAGAGATCTATCGAAGATTGTGAAACCATCTAACACTGTATGCAGAGAATGTGTTATGGGAAAATAGACTTGAAGTAGTTATAACAAAAAAGCATATACATCAAAAGGAAAGTTGGATCTGGTACATACAGACCTATGAGGACCTAAAAGGACAAGATCATACTATGGTGAAAGGTATTTTATGTTTTTTGTTGATGACTTTTGTAGAATGATGTGGGTCACTTACTTGGAAGAGAAATCAGAAGCATTTAATAAACTCAAGATATTCAAAGAAAAAGTAGAGAAAATGAATCAGGGATAAAGATAAAATGTTTTATATTAGAAAAAGATGGAGAGTTTACTTTACGTCTATTCAATTCATATTGTGAAGAGAATGGAATACAAAGACAAATATCTTCTCCTAGGACTCCACAACAAAATTAGATAGCAGAGTGAAGGAATATAACAATACCAAATGCTACTAGAATAATGTTTCTTGAAGGAAACATATCTCATGTGCATTGGAGAGAAGTTGTTGTGACAACAATGTACACATTGAATAGAATTCAAATAAGAGAAGGTATAAGCAGGATTTCTTAGGAATTATGGCTTGATCATACTCCTACTATGAAAAATTTTAGAATATTTGGTAGTAAATGCTATATCAAGAGAGATGATGAGATAGGGAAGTTTGATACTCAAAGTGATGAAGTAATTTTCCTTGGTTATTCTACTAAGAGAAAGATCTACAAATTCTTTAATAATGAAGATGGGGTTCTAGAATAAATGACTACTATAGAAAGCATCTACATTTTTTTTGACTCACATGATACCTAAACCTTGTTGAGGTATACCTCTAGAATATCTGCTTTGCTTACTAGAATTTATTTATTGAGTCAAAGAGTCTTCACCAACTTTGGTATTCTATCTCCATCCTTGAAATTGTCCACCTTAATAGGATAAGAATACACATCAATGCAATAAATAAGGTAGTGAATAAGTTCAGACAAATTTTTCCAAGGCCTCCTTAACCTGATACATGGGTTTTAAGAAGGTACCTGCCATATTTCTATTATAGGTTAATTCTAGATCTTCCACCTTATTATTCCCCATCTCCATAGAAAAAGAATCTTCCTGAATGTGATAAAAATTAAAAGAACTAGTCTAACATGTAAGCATGCTATCAAAATGGAACCTTGACATACTATTAAAACAAAAAAAACCAAGACCCCACACAACTAAAATCAACTGAAAAATATTTTAGTAGATAAAATAATGTCCTTAACAAAATATATAAAATTAGAACTATCCATTTATGAGCTAGGATAATCAAATCTAGCAATAAGATATAAAAAAACCAGAAATATGTATGATTGAAGTAATGGAAGACATATTTATAACCTACATAAATAGACTACTAATAAGTACTAAGTGATTACATAGAACACCACACATATTGACAAAACTAGATAAGGATCCCTCTAGTGTAAGAATATCCAAAATAACTACATTTATCAAACTGCCTCCCACAACCCCACTTTTTAAAATCTACTCTATAGAATGGGAAGTAGTGCTAACCTTGGTACCATAAACAAGCCTAAAGTAGTGCTAGAATTGAACCAATTCTAAAACTAGAGAGGGAAATATCTTTCTCATCAAACTTAAAACCCCTAAAACCTAACATCAATAACCTGAATCACAAACATCACCAAATTACATCCAGAAAATAATGTAGTAATGTCAAAAACTCTAACATAAAGTTTATCATTAGGCTTCATAATATCCAAAGGTCCATATCCTTCTAAAATAAATCACTAAGAATGGAATATATCACAAAAAAATCCATTTTCTTGTAACAAATGTAACAACTCAAGGATCCACTCCAATTCCATAAAGTAGAGCATCCTATAAAAACTAGGCAAAAATCCCAAAATATCATACAATCCATTATAAAAATATGGGTATGAACCATAAAAAATAAATCCTTCAACTACAAGCATCCAAGCCAAAGGACAAGGCTTAGACAAAAACCCATCCACCCTAAAGGATAGTATCCAATGTTAAGGTTTTAATTGCAAATATAATAGCACTATCTCATTTTATGTATTTTCCAAATTCAACAATCAATAGATTTATATTAAGATGAGACAAGAAGGGACATGTCCCTTCATGCAACATGTCTATTCATTAATATGTAATTAATATAATGACAATTATTTACATAAATATATATATATACATACATACATAAATATATATGTATATATATATATATGTATATAATGTATACATGTATATATATACATATATATACATATATATCTATATATCTATATATCTATATATGTATATGTATATATGTATATATATATATATATATATATATATATATATATATATATATATATATATATAGATATATATAATATATATATATATATATATACTATACATACATATATACATATATATATACATATATATATACATATATATATATATATATATATATATATATATATATATATATACATACATATATATATACATATATATATACATATATATATACATATATATATATACATATATATATATACATACATATATATATATACATACATAATATATATATATACATACATATATATATATATACATATATATATATTATATCATATATATAGATAGATATATATATACATATATATATATAAATATATATATATATATATATATATATATATATATATATATATATATATATATATATATTATATATATATATAATTATATGTATGTATGTATGTATATATAATATGTATGTATATATATATGTATATGTATATATTGCAGGAGCATCCTGGGTGTAAGAGCAATCTTGCATCACCCAAAAATATTTTATTTTTTTTGTATTCAATAAGGGCTATCTTGTGCAAAGCTGCTATTTATGGAAACTTGCTATTTTTAGTAAGTTGGCCTTACGATCTCGGAATGTTTTGATTTAACATGTGGAGGTTCATCTTAGTCATATCAGCCTGCTAGTCAAAGTTTCATGGCTAGATCAGGTCTAGTTTTGAAGATATTGAAGATTTTCGGTATTGGCAGTAGGGTATAGAAACTTTGAACTCAATTTTGAAGGCTTTAGAGGCCCTGAATGAGGTCGAAAAATTGGGTGATGGGTGCTTTATGTGGGTCAAGCCTGTAGAGCACTTTGTGGTATTTCCAAAATGGGGTTATAATAGTCAATCGGTCAACTGGTGATGACTTATGGTCTCCACAAGTCGGGCCACTTGAAATGGTGAAAAATAATTTTCCTTCAAAATTTTTGTTCAGGTTTCAAAAAGTTATTTTGAGCCGACTTTGATGTAATAAATTGAAAAATAAAATAATTCTAAGTTGGGTCAGCCTTAGGGCTAATTTCTGGAACTTCTCGAGCAGTGAAATTGCCTATATAAAGAAGGCCCGTAGTGTTGTCTAGGGCAGTTATGGGTAATAGATCTAGGTATTGATTTGAGGCTTTGTCTTACAAAATATTGTAAGGGAATTCTCATGTGGCTTTGCATATTGTAATTCTGAAAGTTTGTAATTCCACATTTGTGGAGATAATAAAAAGCCAATTTTCTGTTCTCCGCATATTATTGTTGTTGTTTCTCTATTTTTGTTATGTGCTTGTGCTATTAAGGGAGAACCCTTCATCAAGTGGTATCAAAGCCAAGTTCTTGAGTGTGTAAATAGATCGCCGACTATGAGGTAGTTTGCACCAGGACTTTGGTTAGGGTTTCAGCGCGCATCATGAAAATGCTCCACGAAGAGAACGTGGTGGAAGAGCTGGAACTGTGACACCTGAGGTTAGAGAGCTTCAGAGACAAGTGCAAGCATTGCAAGAAGAGATTCACAGAGGAATGAATCTTAATGTCAGAGATGAAAGCAAGGATGAAGCCGAAGAAGAATATCAAGAAGGAGAAGCTGAAATTGTGAACCATGAGGAAGAAAGACTTTTTCGGGTGATTTCCAAGATTGGGAAAAGACCTAAGATTGAGGTTCCTACATTTTCTAGAAATCTTAACCCAGAGGAATTGATTGACTAGATCAATGAATGTGAGGAATATTTTGAGTATGGAGATGTCGAGGACCCTGATAGGGTCAAATTTGTGAAGGCCAGATTGAAAGGTCATGCAAAGATCTGGTGGCAAGAAATTCAATGGAGAGAAATAGAAGAGGGAAGAGATAAAATCACAAGATGGGATCAGATGGTGGATAAATTGAAGTGACAGTTCATTCTTGTTGATTATGAGTTTGACCTACTAAAGAAAATGCAAAGTTTGAAGCAAGCAGGAAGATCTGTTCAGGAGTATATAGAGGAGTTCTATCGACTCCTCATCAGAACAGGCCATGCAGAAGCTGATAAGGAGAAAGTTGCTCAATACCTTAATGGGTTAAAGGCCAAGCATTCAGGAGGAGTTGAATCTGGTTCAAATGAATAGTATTGAGGAGGCATACCAGTTTGCCTAAAAGTAGAGGAAAAGTTGAACCAAGAAGTTTGAAAGCAGACAAAATGGAATAGGTCGTGGTGGAAGATCTAGTGGATGGTCATATGGTGGCTAAAATGAGGATCTAAAAAAGAAGGATGAGGCTAGTAGCAGTCAAAATTAGAGAGGAAATAATTCTAATCGTTTCCAAGATTAGAGTAATAGAGATCAGAGAGGAAGAGGAAGAGGACAAGGATCTAGAAGAGGAGGCTTCTGTGGAACATGTTTTCACTATGGAGAAGAAGGTCATAGGGCATTTGAATGTCCTCAGCACCAAGGCAAAATAGACAGGAGAATGAAGGCCAGGCCAGAGTTGCACATGTAGATGAAGATGCTAGATCATCAAATTCTAAAGATGCTGAAAGAGGAGAAATGCTAATTAATAGAAGAGTCTTGCGGAGTGGTGAGAATGAAC
>BSBK01000740.1:5242500-5370000 GCA_027943335.1 Chamaecyparis obtusa | reverse complement strand
TTAATCTCCGCATCATAGGAGATATCTTCATGAAAGACTTCATGAACTAGTCGATACAAATTTAGAAGTGAATTATTGGCCATGCCTTCAAATAAACTTTCATCATTGGGATCAATTAGATCTTTACATTCAAGATTGAGATCCTTTTCAATGACATTAAACTCAACAATGACATAATGATATTCAAAGTCATTATCCATTTGTTCTATGACATATCCATTTCTAAATTTGAAACTTCATGAACTGTAAGATTTTCAAGATCAGTAAAACATTCCATAGACATTTTCATAGACCATTGATCAACATTGTTAGCATTACATATATCTGAAACATTTTTCAAAGAATATGCATCAACCAACACCTCTATGTCAATTTCATCTTCATCCATGATGAATGATTCAGTGACTATTTCATTGAACTTATTGTTACTCAAAATTACAACATACAACACAATAAGCATAAATAGGAAAAGGTTGAACATTTTTTTGTCAAATTAACACTGCCTTGTAGGTTTTGTTAGTTTACATGTCATTATTGCATTCATTCTAGATGTCATTATTGTACTCTAAGTATTGATCATTGTTCCAAAAATTTCAAAATTCATAAATGATCATTACATTGTGCATTCAAACTGAATGTAGTATACAAATGTCTTTCCTCATTTTATATTTCATACCAATAAGTAGAGTACATTTGCAGAATTGAAAGAAAAGATTGAAGTATGGAATAGGGGTCCCATGCATTGCCTTTGTGTTGATTTGAGTCAGCTGGTTGTCTGCTATGTCTTAGGTCCCAAGGTCTTCAAAATTCGTGTCTTCATCTGAATTTAGGTCTTTAGGGTTCATATCTGCATAAGAGAGAGAAAAATGGTTAGATCATGTTGGATCTAAGCAATGCATAAGAAATAAATAACATACTGTAACAATCAAGTTTTCAAATCTGTACATCAATATGGAAAATTAAATGCAATAAGGAAATGTACACTAACACTCACTGCAAGGTAGTGTTAAAGGGACTTGTTTCTGTAAACATGAAACCTTTTACTATTTATGATCATTCTGGTGTATGTTGTCCTTTTTATTAACCAGGTATCTGAATTAAAGGGACTTAGTATGTTCAAACTGAGAAACCTTTTTTAGATGATGTAGTGTTTTGATAGATTAGTGAACATAATGGTCTAAAAATTGATTGACAAGTTGTTTATTATGTTCACTAATCTAATCATGTTTAAATGATGTTATTTGAAAGCTTAAACAAATTATTTTGCAGAAAAGAGTTGATTGGTTTTCATATTCAGTCATAGAAAAAGATGTAGATCAAGATGGAATTTCAAGAATAAAGTGCTACAAGAAGTGTCAATGTTGCAAATATTCAAAGTTCAAGTCACAGAATGCAGCTGCATAAATACTGGTACAATATATGTCCTTACTATTTCAAAGTTATAGTTTCAAGTAATATCATTGTTGTTGCTGATTACAGAAAGAGTGCTTCAAGATTGAGCCATAAAGTTATGAAATGTTTTCAGTTTATTTTTAGTGAGTATCACGAACCCGTGTTCGAACCTCACTAAGTAGCATTCTGATGTTTTTGAGTGTCACGAGCCCGTGCTCGAACTTCATTAACAATAAACAAACATTTTTATCTTGTTGTATTTCTCATATCTAAAGTTCAGATTCAACATCAAAACTGAAAAAGGACTCTGTTCATACATGCTAATATGTATCAGTGCGTTCAAGGATGTTCTTTGTTTTAACATTGAATTCAAATATAGTCAAGTGAGTTGGTGACAGTGATCATGTTGTAGGAGCTTTGATACAATGAGCTATGTTTTAAATTCTTTCAAAATGAAAATTTATGTTATTGAACAAATGTGCATAGTATATTATACCTACAGTTGAAATATTAAAGTTACAAATCAAACATAATGCAAGCTATAGAGGTTTTTTATAAATAGAAAGCATGAGTTTTCAACATGGTTCATGATCACAAACAGTGTGTATGGTATGTTTTTCAAAGCAAAGATGACAGTGTATTTTATAAACTGATGTTCCTGGTGATGTGTGTGCACATTTATTATAGCATTGAAAACAGAGATGTAAATGAACATGAGTTGAAAGCAAAAGAAATTTCACCGAAAAAATGTAATTATCTACTATGAGCAAAGTGACTCTTATTTCTTGATGTCTTTCAGTCATATTTTTAGTTAGCTCCCAAATTTTTTGAAGCTTATGAATGAAATATGTCATAGCAAAACTGAATACATCTACCACACCTTTCAGTCATAAGCTCATGACTTTGATGAAATAACTAGAAAAGAGCTCACATGGTGGAATGTAGATCAATAATTTTCTGTTATCAGAATGACTATAGGAAATTCATGCTCAGTTTTAATGCTCTGTCAAACATAGATTTATCCATATCAGCAGGATGAAATAAATTTTGATGCTATATGCTATAGTCACAGTTTAAAAACAAACTGTAAAAACATGTAAAAGCTGATTTCTGGTAGCTCACTATTTTTTACAATTTGTTTTTAGTTATGTATTTAATGAGAAACTGATCAAAGAAGAGTGGATGCCTATCATTACCGAACTCACAGTCATAGTGGTTTAAGGACTCAGGTTCCAAACTAAGCATAGAGCTGAGTTTATGGACTCACAATTTTGTAATATTCTGTCACAGTCACACGTTGAAGGGAGGAGGCTGAGTTTAACAAGTCCATTGTCGACAATAATGAAGGGGCTTAGGTTAGTAAGTGTGAAATGTGTAAACACAAGATTCATGAAAAAATCTGCAAAAAATTCAAAGCACTTACCAGTCAAAGGCCAAGTTACAACCAAGTGCAACTCGTGCTTCAAAACCCATAAGCTGCTATCACTATAGGCCATGACTTTATACAAAGAGGTGTAAAATTAAGTCACAAGTTGTGACTTATAGTGATAGAAAATGTTTGAAAAACCCATAGCCAAAAGCCCAACATTTTTGCATTAGTCACGGCTTCATTCATCAAGCTGAAACTTATTCATTAATCTCGGCTTCGTATATATAGTCAAAAGAGGAAGTTTTCCAGTCATAATCTGTAACTTATAATAAACGAAGCTCAAAAATATGTGGGTCTAGCTCATAGTTCTAAACCCATAAGTGGAGGAAAAACCCAATAGAGACGTGGTCATGTGCATTCAACAAAGAGATGAAAATTGCAGTCACAAGCCGTGACATATGGAAGATGAAAATAATGTTAAGTTCGAGTATTAGTACCCATAGCCGAGAGCCATGTGCCCATAGATGAAGTCATGTATTCATAGTCATGAACATAAGCTATATGTTTCATAGCTGCAAGCTGAGGTGAAAATGAGAATGAACATCAGTTACATAAAGCAAAGTGAATGATAGCATCGGTCAATACAAAAGGAAATACAAGTGATCTACCTGTTAGGAAGCTGAGAACCTTGAAGATTCCATCTTTCAAGGCCATGCTCGAAGATGAGGATATGGTGATCAAAGATCAACAAAATCAAAATGCCAGTCAAGTGGAGAGGACCCGAGTTCTCTAAAAGGAGCTTTTAGCATGGACTCGATGCTAGAGAAGTAGAATGGTAAGGAAATTGAGCTTCATCTACCGTCAAGCTGAGTTCCTAAAAAAAATTTAGCAGAGTCTGGCTTAGGGTTTTCAATTTTTCCCTGCTTCTTCTCTTTGAAACTGAGCGACAAAATGCCAAGTTCAATAATCACATATGCCTTTGAAAATTTGAAGTCCGCAAGTGAAAGGCATTGAATGCCTTTACTGCAGATGTAACATTCCTATAGGTTTTGAAAAATGTCCATGTGCCACCTCATCCCTCTATTTTCGAGTCATGTGCAAGTGGGTTGAGTATGTTATTCCCCACTCTACATTTTGTCTACACTTAGTGTTTTAGAGGTTAGGTTATTTGTTTGATATTAGGTTTTTATATAATATCAAAATATGTTAAAAATTTTGGCAATTATTTTTGTAAAAGGATATTTAAAATCCTTATTATAGGCCAAAATTTTGGGCATTTAGGAGGGAGTTAACTGTTACTCAAAAATACAACATACAATACAATAAGCATAAGTAGGAAAAGGTTGCATTTGTGTGTTTAATTAACACTACCTTTTAGGTTTTGTTAGTTTACATGTCATTATTTCATTCATTCTAGATGTCATTATTGTACTCTAAGTATTGATTATTATTCCAAAGATTCCAAAATTCATAAATAATCATTACATTGTGCATTCAAATTGAGTGTGATATACAAATGTCCTTTCTTGTTTCATATTTTATCAATAAGTAGAGTATATTACAGAATTGAAAGAAGGATTGAAGTATGGAATAGGGGTCCCATGCATTGCCTTTGTATTGGTTTGTGTCATCTGGTTGTCTACTAGGTCTCTGCATTTAGGTCTTCATAGTCTGAGTCTCCATCTACATCTAGGTCTTTAGGGTTTCATATCTGCATGAAAGAGGAAAATATGGTTAGATCCTGTTGGATCTAAGCAATACTTGACAAATAAATAACATACTATAGCAATCAAGTTTTCAATACTGCATATCAATCTGGAAAATTAAATGTGATAAGGAAATGTACACTGACACTCATTGCAAGGTAGTGTTAAAGGGACTTGTTTCTAACATGAAACCTTTTACTACTAATGATCATTGTGGTGTATGTTGTCCTTTTTATTAACCAGGTGTCTGAATTAAAGGGACTTAGTATGTTCCAAACTGAGAAACCTTTTTCAGATAATGTATTTCATAATGATGTTATTTGAGAGTTAAAAAAATTATTTTACAGAATACAGTTGATTGGTTTTCACATTCAGTCATTGTCAAAGGTGCAGATCAAGCTGGGTTCCCATGATAAGAGTGCTACAGGAAGTGCCAATGATTGCCAACTTTCAAGTTCAAGATACAAATGGTGCTGCATAAATACTGGTATAATATGTCCTTGCTATTTCAAAAGTACATTTTCAAGCTATAACATTATTGTTGCTGAATACAAAAAGAGTGCTTCAAGATTGAGCCATAAAATTATAAAATATTTACAGTTTGTTTTTATTGAGTGTCACGAACCCGTGTTCGAACCTCATTAATTAACATTCTAGTGTTTTTCAGTGTCACAAGCTCATGCTCAAACTTCATTAATAGTGAACAAACATTTTCATCTTGTTGTACTTATTATACTAAGTGCAGATTCAACATCAATGAGAATTGTATATAGTGGACAATGCTACAGGAGCTATAATGCTAAAGCTGAAATTTTGAGTTACAAAATCCAACAGGATGCAAATTGAACAGAAAGTATAAAATATGCATAAACTAGAACAGAGTATGTACAGCTAACAAAGGAATATCATAAAGGAGAAAGCTACTTATCTACTATGGAATTAATAATGATTATTCTTGAGCATCTCTCAGTCATAATCACCTTCTAAGGTTTGTGAAGGTTATGACTGAAAGATGTTATAGTTTTGTTTATAATATATCTTTTAACATTTTTTCAGTCATAACCTTGCAACTTTAGTAAGTCATTAGAGGTGTTTCATGGTTTCCTGGAGCAACTATTTGTCATTGTCAAGCTCATAGTATATGATTTTGTTTCAAGAATGAGTCCACTAGTTCATCAAGTTTACTATTGTTTATTACACAGATTCATTTTAGATCAGCAGAATGAAACAGTTTGAATGCTATAATCATAGTTTATGTACAAACTGTAGAAAGCTTTTAAATCAATTTCTAGTTACTCTCTGTTTTATACAAAGTGTTTTTATGAAGCTAATTAGAAAAGAGCAATTATTTGCTTATGTTCAGAATTCCCTATCAAGGTTTTTGGGTTTCATGTTATGTTTTTACAGTCACATGCTTGAGAAAGAGACCGAATTTAATAAAGTCACCATTAATAGAGTTCAAATGCCCATGCAAGTGGGAAGTATGTGAATAGAATGATCAAATAAGCTTCATGCTTCAGCAGAGAATGTGAAATGTCTACTAGTCAAAGGCTTGAGCAAGATCAAGACAAGCACAAATCTTCAAAAATAATCAATTTTCAATACTTAATGTCAGAGAGTTCATTCTTTTTCAAACCGAGTTCATTCTTAGCTAAGAAGTAAAATCGAGCTTTATATCTTGGCACATGAAACAAAAGAACAACAGTCAACTTTAAATAAAAAACCCGCAAGTTATATACTGGGTTGCCAGTTATCAAATGGTAAAGGGTTTGTTTTTATTGTTAAAATCCAATAAGCCCAAGATCTGCAATAGTTATGGCTTTGTATGCAAAACATAAGTAATTAATAGTCTCAAAAGCTGTGACTCTTAGTTAGTCATGATGTAAGGCTCACCATTATCAATCCCAAAAGCCGTAACTACTGGTAAGTTAAGTTTCAAGCTATAACCATACCAGGAGACAAAGAAGTCAAACAACATAGGCCCTAGATCATAACATGTGCTCATGGCTTACAGATAAAAAGGAAATCAAGGAAAATTTTAGTCACCCAATATAAACAGTGAATCAAGATAATGTGCAAGATTCAAGTCACAGTTCGAGTATTGGGGATACAGATAGAAACAAAGCACCAGTTATGAGATTGTCACCACAGAATCAACATAGAGCTCACAACTTGACTCACTAATGGAGGGTTACATTGAAAGCAGAGTTCTTATTTGCTGAGAACAAAAGATATATACCAGTCACGATTATCCCATTATTTCAAAATGATTGTTATACTCACAATTTTAAAATAAAATAGAATAGCTCCAAAGAATAAGTCAAGCTGTGACTTATGAAGCTGGGTATAATCATTCACTGTCACCAAAGAGGAACCGAGAGGGACTGTCAGTCTCAAGATATAGTTAAGAGTTTATGCATGAGAATGAACTCAAGTTTTAAAATAGACATGAAAAACTTACCAGTCTTGACCATTCTACTAAGAAAATAAACAAGCAAATGATAGTCTACTTGGAGTAGCAGTGAGCTTGAGTTTGATAGAGAAGGGCAAGATATATAGAGAACTTCATCTACAGATAGCTGGGTTTCATTCCTTCTGTTAGGGTTTGTAGTTTTTCCCTAAAGTTTCTCTATGAAGAACGAGATTAACACAAGTCTCAAAAAAACAAAATGAGCATAAGTCTTTGGAGTCCACCAACAAGATGCATTGAATGCCTTCATTGTAGATGCCTTTTCCTGTAGTGTTTTGAAATTTGCAAAATGCCACCTCATTCCATATCTTTCGAAACTTGTGTAATTGGGTTGAGTTTGTTAATTCCCCACTTAGCACTTGTTTTCACCTAGTGTTTTGAGGATAGGTTATTTATTTAATATTAGGTTTTTATCTAATGTTAAATTTTTAGAATTTTGGCAAATATTATTGTAAAAGGATTTTTTTTAAATCCTTATTATGAGCCAAAATTTTAGGCATTTTAGGGGGGAATAAACATAGGCAAATCTTTGGCACATTTTTTTGGCTAAGATTGGGCATTTTGAGAGGCTTGTATTTTTGGATTGGAAGCTAGGGAAGGATTGATTTTTGATGATCAATTAGGGGTTGCAGATTTTGGAGAGAGGGCATATAGTGAACACATTGTTCCTAAGTGCTTTGAAGGCCATTTTTGTAATCATTTTTGTCAGATTTTGGAGGGAATGAACCAAAGACTTTGATTCATAATTGTGAAGTTGTTTCGATATTGGATCCTATTTTCATCTTTTCTTACAAGTGCTAGATTATTTACTATCCAAAGGAAGTGAGTAGATTTATGTTCCTTCTCAAGATAATCAATTGCTTAAGGACCTTGTATGAGAAATTTATGTCCGTTGGCTAATCGAGCTATTTGTGGTCTAACCCTGATAGTAAGTTTTGATAACCTATATGTTGAGCAGAGATTCAAAGTGTTGAGATCTTCATTTATGAATTAGGATTGAAGTTTTATCTTTTTTGCAAAGTTTGAAAGCAATTCTTGGTGTATCACCCTTATCCAGTTTTAGTTAGAATTATTCTTTTCCCCTTTTCCCAAGTTATAGATCAGGAAGTGTTATTCCATATTTAATAGGAACCGGCCTAGAATCCGGAGATTCCTCTTCATTCATAGTCTACCCACAGCTAGGAGAGGTTTCCATTGTCAGGATAGAATTGTTGTGTAGCCTTAAAGCCTGAATTAGGGTAACAATTCTAAACCTGAACAGGTTTTGGCACGCCCGGTGGGACAACAAACTACTTCTTAGTTCTGAGTTGCTAGACTTATGGTTGTTTTAAATTTTAGTTGCAACTCTCAGTGTGGATTTTAATTAGTAGAACTCCTACCAGATCAAACAAGGATGGTTTTGTGTATCAGGAATTACAGTCAAGTAGAAGGGTAGGAAGATCATCTAGAGGTGGAAGAACGTCACATGATCCAAGAGGTACTTCTTTGAATTCAAATTTCTTATCATTTGATAATCCCATTTTTGAAAATCAAGCTGCAAATTCAGAAGAACTTGAGGTTATTATCAAAGAAATCAATCTTCCTGAAGATCTAAGTGTTCCTAATCATATTGGATCAGAATTTCCAAGTGTTGAAAATTTATTTATAGATAATTCTATTCTTGGAGCTTCTACAAGTGGTACTGTAGCAACTCCCCGGAATTTAAAGACTTATCAAAGGAAGGTAGTTCAGCCTGCTCAACCTTTTGTGACACCGGCTATTCAGCAGCAAGTTCCTCCACATCAAGTAATGGCTAGGAATCTACTGTTTGTTACATTCAATCAAGGTAGTCCTTTGAGGATTGCAAATCACAATAATGTTCCATTAGTTTCTCTTAAAGGCTTGCCATCATTTACTGGAGAAGGACCAGTAACAACTATTGAACACATTAGAGATGTTGCAAATCTTTGCAATGTTCATCATGTTACAGAAGAAGATGTGGCTTTGAAGCTGTTGGCTGCATCACTCAAGGGTAAAGCCCTTGAATAGTTCAGAACTCTCCCGGTTGACTCTATTGCTACTTGGGATGTCCTAGGTGAAAGGATATCTAAATTTTTTGAGGACAAATATGATAACTTATCCCTTGTGGAACAATTAACTACAATCAAGAGAGCCCCACAAGAGGAGATGAGTGACTTTAATCTTCATTTTCAGAAGACTTGGAATCAGATCCCTGTTACGATAAGACCTTCAGCTGAATATGCATTTTTATATTATTTAAAGAGTTTAAATAGTGATATCTCTATTATGATCCAATCTATGGGGGTTAATACTTTACCTCAAGCTTTTGATACTACTATTAGGGTAGTGAATAGTCTTATCTAGGTGGGAAAGATAGCTCCTAGGACTCCTATGCTTTTCTTTCCTAATATACATACTAATATACCATTGGTGGTTCCACCATTATCTGCTGTCCCATCTTATAAACCCTCAGAAATAGCTCCTACAGCTTCCCTGAATGAATTACAAACTATAAAGGACAGTCAACAAAAAATTGAAAGTTTGCTGCAATCTTTTGGTAATGATTTAGTGGCCCTTAAGAGGAATCAAGCTCAGGTAAACCCTGCTATTCAAAATTAGTTTGTTGGTTCTTCTTTCCAGTATCCTAATCAACCTAATTTTCAGGCCAATAGGCAACAATTTCAAGGAAATACTAATGAAAACAGGCAAAATTGGAATATAATACCAAATAGACAGTATAATCCAGCACCTCTTAATGTCATTAGATATATTGTTCCTACTCATAATAACATTGCTACTGACTGGTGTTTTCCATGCAATGAGCCACATGATCAGTCTACATGTTCTAATGGAATTCTTAATCAAGCTCTTATGGTACAAAATTCAATGAATTCACAATAGAATGTGTCTGTTGAGGAGGTCCAAAATCAACCAGACCAAAGTGCTACAAATACTGGATTCTTAAACTGGAAAGAGGAAGAATTTTGTGGACTTAATGAAGATTCATCAACTGCAGCAAATACAAGAGTGAAAAAGAGAGCCCTTGAATCAGATCAATCTACTGGTAATGTTTCTTCTCCACCAATTTCTATTTTAAAGAATCCATCATTTTCCGCCAATAAAGATCAAACTCAAAGGAATGTTGATCATAGTTCTCCTAGATCATCACATAAGGTACAGTTTACTGTTCCATTCAATATTGTTGATACAATGAAAAAAACAAATGTTACTTTGTCTGCATGGGAAACTCTATCTATTCCAGGACAGATTGAGATTTTGAAAGAAGAGTTGTCCAAGTTGGCAGCTAATTCACAAAAAATAGTACAATAGTCACCAAGTGTGGTCATGACTAATTTTGAGCCTCCTAAGGTTCAGGAAAAGTCACCAAAAGAAGAGAAAAAGCCTGCTAAAGTTCAGTAGCTAGCAGTAATAGAAGTCAAGAAGGCTACAAATATTGAAAAAATAATAGTAACTACTGATAAGAAACTATCAAATGTACAAAAGACATCAGAGAAGGAAGGTAAGAAATCTGCAAATGAAAAGCCTCCTCCTTTTTATGTCTCTTTGATTATTGGAAACAAATTAGTTCATAATTGTATGGTTGATAGTGGTGCAACCAACACTGTTATGCCCAAAAAGATAGCAGTTTTGCTGAATTTAAAATATGAGCCTCTTGAGAAGGGTGTAGTCCAACTTGATGGAACTTCCATTAAGACTTTAGGAGTCATTAAAAATGCAAGTTTGACCTTACACTCCTGCCCAAATTTTTCAATTCCACAGGATATATATGTCATTGATTTACCAACATATTTTCTATGTGCCGGTCCAGAGACTTCACAGCCAAAATAGATGGCTATTTTTCATCAGATTGGTCACATTTATACTTCAGAACTAGATATGGTACTAAGGTAACCATAAAATCAGAATCATTGGCCAAAAATCACATAGAGCCTTATAATCCAAGTCCTATTAATGTGAGTTGTGTGATCATGAACCAAGATGAAATACCTGATTATTTAGCTTATAATACCCAAACTGAAGCATATCCAGACATTGTTCTAGATGAATGGGCTACTAGGAATGAATAGAATGATGACTTGTTTGATGCTGGTTTTGGAAATTACATGATTTTAGAGTCTGATTTAGTAGTGCCTAATTTGATTAAAGATCCAGAATCTGAATTTGATGTTTCTAACCAGCTTTGGGATTTGTATTTTGATGGGTCAAGGAATAAGGATGGAGTTGGTGTGGGGGTCATGTTGGTGTCACCTGATGGTGATAAATTTTATGCTGCATTCAAGTTTTCCTTTCCTTGTTCTAACAATGTGGCTGAATATGAGAGTTTGATTCAGGGATTAGAGTGGGCAAGATTGAGAGGTATTAAGTGTTTGAGAGCATTTGGAGATAGTGAGCTTATTGTTAACTAGGTGAGAGACATCAATACTATTAAAAATGATTTGCTTAAGATGTATAAATCTAGAGTTTCTGACATTCTAGATGAATTTGATGCTTTCAACCTGATTTCGATTCCTAGAAGGAAAAATCTGCATGCTGATAGGTTGGCAAGTATTGGTGCTCATATTGCAATAACGAAAAATAAAGGACTGATTTCAGACCAGTCACATATTAAGATAATTGTTAGGCCATCTATTCTGGATAATGATAGTTATTGGAAAGTTTTCAATACTAATGAACATATCTTAAGTTTTTTAACAGAAACAGATGGTTTCTCAGCTTCTAGAGGTAACAAAAACATTCAACAAATGGAAGACCAGATTATTCAGCTGAAAACCAACAAGCTTCCAAAGGGTTTAGTCAGCTTGAAATCAGCTTTCAATTCTGACGATCAATTTAGAAAGGGTAAAACCAGCTTGTTGATTCAAGAAGATCATTATGAAGAAGTGGAAATTTTTAGAGACAAGCGGTTGAAGGTTGGTAAAATAAATTCTCTTGAAGAGAAAGAACTATTTATTGATCTTTTTAGAGAATATAGTGATGTTTTTGCATGGGACTATTATGATCTAAATGGTTTTGATCCCCAATTAACCCAGCATACTATAGAATTGGAACCAAATGCTAAGCCAATTAGACAAAGGCAAAGGCCTATAAACCCCAAATTAGCACCTTTAATGTTAAAAGAGCTAAGAAAACTTCTAGATGGTGGTATTATTTTTCCTATTAAGCACACATCTTGGGTTTCTAATTTAGTTCCAGTAAGGAAGAAGAATGGAGAGATAAGGCTTTGTGTAGACTTTAGAGACCTTAATAGGGCATCTCTAAAAGATAGACACCCTCTTCCTTCCATGGAACAGATTTTACAGTATGTTTAAGGTTATGAGAGATTCTCACTCCTAGATGGATTTTCTGGTTACAACCAGATTTTAGTCAAGGAATCTGATCAACTTAAAACAACCTTTACAACCAAATGGGGTACCATGGCTTACAAAAGAATGCCATTTGGGCTATCAAATGCTGGAGCCACTTTTCATAAAGCAATGGACATGGCTTTCAAGAACTTAATGTATAAGTTTGTTCTAGTGTACCTAGATGATGTGACAATTTACAGCAAGGTTGCAAACCAACACATTGATCATTTGAGATAGATTTTACAAAGATGTAGAGAATTTGGGATTTCTTTAAATCCCAAGAAATCTGTATTTGCAGTTCATGAGGGAAAACTCCTAGGATATCATGTGTCTAACGAAGGAACAACAATAGATCTTGAGAGAATTCATGCAATTCTTGAGCTTTCATTACCTAAACATAAGAAAGGATTGAAGAGTTTTATTGGAAGAATTAATTTTGTAAGAAGGTTTATCCCTAATATTGCAAACCTGTTAAAACCACTAACTACTATGCTTAAGAAAGATGTTCCTTTCAGTTGGACTGATGAAGGGAAAAAGAATTTTGAGTTAATAAAACAGGCTTTGTCTTCAGCCCCTACTCTTGTTAATCTAGATTTTACTAAAGATTTTATTCTATATGGTTATGGTGGTTTATCACCATTTTAGCAATGCTAGTTCAAAAGAATGATGAAAAATAGGAGCAACTAGTTGCTTTTTTCAGCAAAGGTATGGATGACTATGAGAAAAGGTACAGTTTTGTTGAAAAGCATGTATTAGCTATTATTAAAGCTTTGAAGAAGTTTAAGTATTTAATTGCTAGAAATAAAGTGCACTTAATGGTAGCTCATCCTAGTATCAAAGAGTTTTTGTTGAACAAGGATGTTAATGAAAAGAGGGCTAGTTGGATAACAAGGGTTATGGAGTATGATGTATAGATTCATGTGACTAAGCTAATTAGAGGCAAAGGCCTTTGTGCTCAAATGGCAGAAGAAGAAGAACATGCTGAAGTTTCTGAAGAATCTAAAAATTTACAAGGTGATGTTGTATTGCTCAACAATCCTACAACTTGGTTATTAGATATGACAAGATTCTTGCAAACTGGACAATGTCCAAACCATCTTGATAAGGCAAAGAGGAGGTACTATAGGTTACAATCTATTCCCTATGTTCTTATTGATGGTGTACTATATAGAAAGGACTATTTTGGAATGTTTCTTAAATGTATTGATTCACTAGATCAGGACATAATTTTATCTAAATTTCATGATGGATCTTGTGGAGGACATTTTAGTCCTAAAACTACAGCCTGGAAAATACTAAGGGCAGGCTACTATTGGCCTGATTTATTTAAGGATGCTCATGTTTGGGCCAGAAAATGTCAGAAATGTGCAATTTTTGTAGGTAAACAAAGGCTGGCAGCCCTGCCATTAAAACCAATTATGGCTGATCAGCCATTTGCTAAGTGGGGAATGGACTTTATTGGTCCTATTAATCCTAATTCTAGTGCAGGTCATAAATGGATTTTGACTACTATTGATTATTTTACGAGATGGACTGAAGCTATTGCACTAAAAGAGGCTACTGGACCTGTTGTGTTAAAGTTTTATGAAGATATTGCAACCAGGTTTGGAGTTCCTCAATCAATTATCTCTGATAATGCTATGGCTTTCATTGGTTTAGCTATTATAGAATGGGTTGTAAAGAATGGGGTTTATTTAAATACTTATTCAAACTATTATCCTTAGGGTAATGGTCTTGCAGAATCTACAAATAAAAATCTAATTAGAATTATAAAAAAGACTCTCCAGGAAAATAAGAGAGATTGGCATTCTAAGTTGAAGGCAACCCTATGGCTGGATAGGATTACACCTAAATAGGTAATTAGGAATTCCCCTTATGTCCTGGTTTATGGTAAAGAGGCCAAATTGTCAATTTCTACTGAATTTCCAGCCTTATAGCTGGCTGATCAGATGTTATTGTTTAAAGAAGAAGATCCCCTTAAACTAAGGTATGCTAATTTACTAAAACTTGAAGAAGAAAGGAGAAAAGCATTGGAAACAATGGAACTTAAGAAAGCACAAATTAAGAGATCTTTTGACAGAAAAGCTAAGTTCAGAGAATTCAAGGAAGGAGATTTAGTACTCAAGTGGGATGTGCTAAAGAGCAGGCTAGGGCAACATGATAAATTTGATAGTTTTTGGTCAGGCCCTTTTTTCATAACAGCCTGTAAGGAGAATAATGCTTTTCAGTTGTCCACAATGAAAGGGGAAGAATTGCAGATTCGAGTTAATGGAATACACCTCAAGCTTTGCTTTGAGGGTTAGGTTAGTCCAGTTTTTCAAGTTCAATAAGTGTCGTAAAAGCACTAGGTCCTTAGGTTGCAGTGAGTCTAGTTTAGGTGCATTTTCATTTCAATAAAAGTTGCATTCATGGTTTAGTTTTCCTAAATTTTGTTGCCCTATCATAAGTCTACAGGTCATGTCTAGCAGGTAGACATCCAGCAGAAGTCGCCAAAATTGTTACTAAAAAATACAACATACAATACAATAAGCATAAGTAGGAAAAGGTTGCATTTGTTTGTCTAATTAACACTACCTTGCAAGTTTTGTTAGTTTACATGTCATTATTGCATTCATTCTAGATGTCATTATTGTACTCTAAGTATTGATTATTATTCCAAAGATTCCAAAATTCATAAATAATCATTACATTGTGCATTCAAATTGAATGTGATATACAAATGTCCTTTCTTGTTTCATATTTTATCAATAAGTAGAGTATATTGCAGAATTGAAAGAAGGATTGAAGTATGGAAAAGGGGTCCCATGCATTTCCTTTGTATTGGTTTGTGTCAGCTGGTTGTCTGCTAGGTCTCTGCATTTAGGTCTTCGTAGTCCGAGTCTCCATTTGCATCTAGGTCTTTAGGGTTTCATATCTACATGGAAGAGGAAAATATGGTTAGATCCTGTTGGATCTAAGCAATACATGAGAAACAAATAACATACTGTAGCAATCAAGTTTTCAATACTGCATATCAATCTGGAAAATTAAATGTGATAAGGAAATGTACACTGACACTCATTGCAAGGTAGTGTTAAAGGGACTTGTTTTTGACATGAAATCTTTTACTACTAATGATAATTGTGGTGTATGTTGTCCTTTTTATTAACCAGGTGTTTGAATTAAAGGGACTTAGTATGTTGCAAACTAAGAAACCTTTTTCAGATAATGTATTTCATAATGATGTTATTTGAGAGTTTAATAGATTATTTTGTAGAATACAGTTGACTGGTTTTCACATTCAGTCATTGTCAAAGGTGCAGATCAAGCTGGGTTCCCATGATAAGAGTGCTACAGGAAGTGCCAATGATTGCCAACTTTCAAGTTCAAGATACAAATGGTGCTGCATAAATACTGGTATATGTCCTTGCTGTTTCAAAAGTACATTTTCAAGCTATAACATTATTGTTGCTGAATACAGAAAGAGTGCTTCAAGATTGAGCCATAAAATTATAAAATATTTACAGTTTATTTTTATTGAGTGTCACGAACCCATGTTCGAACCTCATTAATTAACATTCTGGTATTTTTGAGTGTCACGAGCTTGTGCTCAAACTTTATTAATAGCGAACAAACATTTTCATCTTGTTGTACTTATTATACTAAGTGCAGATTCAACATCAATGAGAATTGTATATAGTGGACAATGCTACAGGAGCTATAATGCTAAAGCTGAAATTTCAAGTTACAAAATCCAACAGGATGTAAGCTAAACAGAAAGTATAAAATATGCATAAACTGGAAAAGAGTATGTACATCTAACAGAGGAATATCATAAAGGAGAAAGCTACTTATCTGCTGTGGAATTAATAATGATTATTCTTGAGCATCTCTCAGTTATAATCACCTTCTAAGGTTTGCGAAGGTTATGACTGAAAGATGTTATAGTTTTATTTATAACTGAATATATCTTTTAACTTTTTTTCAGTCATAACCTTGCAACTTTAGTAAGTCATTAGAGGTGTTTCATGGTTTCCTGGAGCAACTATCTGTCATTGCCGAGCTCATAGTATATGATTTTGTTTCAAGAACGAGTCCACCAACTCATCAAGTTTACTGCTGTTGATTACACAGATTCATTTTAGATCAGCAGAATGAAACAGTTTGAATGCTATAATCAAAGTTTATGTACAAACTATAGAAGGCTTTTAAATCAATTTCTAGTTACTCTCTATTTTATACAAAGTGTTTTTATGAAGCTAATTAGAAAAGAGCAATTATTTGCTTATGTTTAGAATTTCCTGTCAAGGTTTTTGGGTTTCATGTTATGTTTTTACAGTCACATGCTTGAGAAAGAGATCGAATTTAATAAAGTCACTGTTAATAGAGTTTAAATGCCCATGCAAGTGGTAAGTATGTGATCAGAATGATCAAATAAGCTTCATGCTTCAGCAGAGAATGTGAAATGTCTACCAGTCAAAGGCTCGAGCAAGATCAAGACAAGCACAAATCTTAAAAAATAATCAATTTTCAATACTTAATGTCAAGGAGTTCATTCTCAGCTAAGAAGTAAAATCAAGCTTTATATTTTGGTGCATGAAACAAAAGAACAACAGTCAACTTCAAATAATAAACCCACAAGTTATATACTGGGTTGCCAGTTATCAAATGGTAAAGGGTTTGTTTTTATTGTTAAAATCCAATAAGCCCAAGATCTGCAACAGTTACGACTTTGTATAAAAAATAGAAGCAATTAATAGTCTCAAAAATCATGACTATTAGTTAGTCATGATGTAAGGCTCACAATTATCAATCCCAAAAGCTATAACTGTTGGTAAGTTAAGTTTCAAGCTATAAGCATATCAGGAGACAAAGAAGTCAAACAACATAGGCTCTGGATCATAGCATGTGCTCGTGGCTTACAGATAAAAAGGAAATTAAGGAAAATTTTAGTCACCCAACATAAATAGCAAGTCAAGATAATGTGCAAGATTCAAGTCGCAGTTTGAGTATTGGGGATACAAATAGAAACAAAGCACTAGTTATGAGATTGTCACCACAGAATCAACATAGAGCTCACGGCTTGACTCACTAATGGAGGGTTACATTCAAAGTCGAGTTCTTATTTGCTGAGAACAAAAGATATATACCAGTCACGATTATCCCATTATTTCAAAATGATTGGTATACTCACAATTTTAAAATAAAATAGAATAGCTCCAAAGAATAAGTGAAGTCATGACTTATGAAGCTGGGTATAATCATTCACTGTCGCCAAAGAGGAACTGAGAGGGACTGTCAGTCTCAAGATATAGTTAAGAGTTTATGCATGAGAATGAACTCTAGTTTTAAAATAGAAATGAAAAACTTACCAGTCTTGACCATTCTGTCGAGAAAATAAACAAGCAAATGATAGTCTACTTGGAGTAGTAGTGAGCTCGAGTTTGACAGAGAAGGGCAAGATATACAAAGAACTTCATCTACAGATAGCTGGGCTTCATTCCTTTTGTTAGGGTTCCTAGTTTTTCCCTAAAATTTCTCTGTGAAGAACGAGATTAACACTAGTCTCAAAAAAACAAAATGAGCATAAGTCTTTGGAGTTTGCCAGCAAGATGGATCGAATGCCTTCATTGTAGATGTCTTTTCCTGCAGTGTTTTGAAATTTGTAAAATGCCATCTCATTCCTTATCTTTCAAAACTTGTGCAATTGGGTTGAGTTTGTAAATTCCCCACTTAGCACTTGTTTTCACCTAGTGTTTTGAGGATAGGTTATTTATTTAATATTAGGTTTTTATCTAATGTTAAATTTTTAGAATTTTGGCAAATATTATTGTAAAAGGATTTTTTTTAAATCCTTATTATGAGCCAAAATTTTAGGCATTTTAGGGGGGAATAAACATAGGCAAATCTTTGGCACATTTTTTTGGCTAAGATTGGGCATTTTGAAAGGCTTGTATTTTCGGATTGGAAGCTAGGGCAGGATATAAAATTGATTTTTGATGATCAGTTAGGGGTTGCAAATTTTGGAGAGAGGGCATATAGTGAACACATTGTTCCTAAGTGCTTTGAAGGCCATTTTTGTAATCATTTTTGTTAGATTTTGGAGGGAATGAACCAGAGACTTTGATTCATATTTGTGAAGTTGTTTTGATATTGGATCCTATTTTCATCTTTTCTTACAAGTGCTAGATTATTTACTATCCAAAGGAAGTGAGTAGATTTATGTTCCTTCTCAAGATAATCAATTGCTTAAGGACCTTTTATGAGAAATGTATGTCTATTGGCTAATTGAGCTATTTGTGGTCTAACCTTGATAGTAAATTTTGATAACCTATATGTTGAGCAGAGATTTAGAGTGTTGAGATCTTCATTTATGAATTAGGATTGAAGTTTTATCTTTTCTACAAAGTTTGAAAGCAATTCTTGGTGTATCACCCTAATCGAATTTCAGTTAGAATTATTCTTTTCCCCTTTTCCCAACAAGTTATAGATTAGGAAGTGTTATTCTATATTTAATAGGAACCGGCCTAGAATTCGAAGATTCCTCTTCATTCATAGTCTACCCATAGCTAGGAGAGGTTTCCATTGTCAGGATAGAATTATTGTGTAGCCTTAATGCCTGAATTAGAGTAACAATTCTAAACCTGAACATTAACATAGGCTAATTTTTGGCATGATTATAGGCCAAAATTTTGGGCATTTTTGAAGGGCTTGTATTTTCAGATTTGAGGCTAGGGCATACTATAAGGTTGATTTTTAGAATCATTTTGGGGGGTTCCAAGTTTTGGGAGAGAGGCTAGTAGCGAACGTATTGTTCCTAATTTGCTTTGAAGCCATTTTTTGTAATTTGATTATCAATTTTGTGAAAAATAAAGCATATGCTCATTGGCTCATATGTTTTTTTGGTGAGATTCAAAGATTTTGGTTTCATCTTTCTGTATAAGTGTTGTTTTTCAATTGTAAACCAAAAAAGATGTGAATGCTTGTTTATTCCTTCTTAAGGTGATTAGTTTATGCTTAAACCTTGTATGGAAAAAGTATGTTGTTAACTATTTAGCTATTTTTGGTGTAACCCTAATAGTAAAGTCTCCTAGCCTATATGTTGAACATAGATCTTAAGAGTCACACTTTTGGTCTATGATTTTGAGCTATTGTTTTACCATTATAACAAAGTCCAAAATTATTTTGGTGTATCACCCAACATTCATTTCAGTTTTTTTTTAAAAAGTTCTTTCTATCCCTTTCCTTATCAAATTTTCAATCAGGTGGTGATATTTCATAATTAATAGGAACCGGCCTAGAATCTAGGGATTCCTCCTCATTCATAGTCTACCCATAGCTAGAGGAGGTTTCCATTATTAGGATAGAATTATTGTGTAGCTGTAATGCCTGAGTTGGGGTAACAATTCTAAACCTGAACAATTTTTGGCATGCTCGGTGGGACACGAACTGCTTCTTAGTTATGAGTTATGAGTTCTATGATTGTTCCTAATTTAGTTGCAGTTCTGAGTGTTGATTTTAATGAGTATAACTCCAACAAGATCAAACAAGGAAGGTTTTTTTTATCAAGAATTATAGCCAGGAAGAAGGGGAGGTAGATCATCTAGAGGTGGAAGAACAACACAAGATCCAAGAGGTACTTCATTGAATTCAAATTTTTCATCATTTGATAATCCCATTTTTGAAGATCAAGCTGCAAATCCAAAGGAGCTTGAGGCTATTATTGAAGACATTAGTATTCCTAAGGATCTAGGTGTTCCTAATCATTCTGGATTAAAATTTCCAAGTGTTGAAAATTTATCTATAGATAATTCTATTTTTGGAGCTTCTACGAGTGGTACTGTAGTAACTCCTCAGAATCTAAAGACATATCAAAGGAAGGTAATTTAGCCTACCCGATCTTCTATTACACCCGCCATTCAGCAACAAGCTCCTATACATCAAGCAATGGCATGAAATCTTCCTTTTATTCTATTTGATCAAGGTAGTCCTTTGAGGATTGCAAATCATAATGATATTCCATTGGCTGCTTTTAAAAGCTTGCAAACTTTTACTAGAGAAACACATGTGATAGCTATTGAGCATATCTGAGATGTTGCAACTCTTTGCAATGTTCATCATATCACAGCTGAAGATGTAGCTTTGAAGCTATTGGCTGGATCACTCAAGGGTAAAACCCTTGATTGGTTCAGAACTCTCCTAGTGGACTCTATTACTACTTGGGATGTCCTAGGAGAAAGGCTATCTAATTTTTTTGAGGACAAATTTGATAATATGTCCTTGGTGGAGCAACTAACTACTATCAAGAGGGCCCCACAAGAGGAGATGAGTGATTTCAATCTCCATTTTTAGAAGACTTGGACCAGAATTCCTGTTACGGTAAGATCTTTAGCTGAATATGCTTTCTTGTATTATTTGAAGAGCTTAAATAGTGATATCTCTGTAATGATTCAATCTATGGGAGTAGTGTCTTTACCCGAAGCTTTTGATACTGCTATTAGGGAAGAAAATAGTCTTATCCAAGCAGGGAAGATAGCTCCTAGACCTCCTATGCCTTTCTTTCCTAATATCCAGTCCAATATGCCATTAGTTTTCCCACCACTATCTACTGTCCCATCATTTAAATCTATAGAGATAGTTCTTGAAGCTCCTCTAAATGAACTATAGAGCATTAAGGATAGCCATCAAAAATAGAAAGTTTGCTGCAATCTTTTGGAAATGATTTAGTCACCCTTAAGAGGAATCAAGCCCAGACAAACCCTGCTGTTCAAAATTAGTTTGCTGGTTCTTCTTCCCAATATCCTAATCAATCTAATTTTTAGGCCAATAGGCAATAATTTCAAGGCAATGCTAATGCAAATAGGAAGAATTGGAATGTGAGGCCAAATAGATAGTATAATCCAGCACCTCTTAATACTGTTAGGGATATTGTTCCTACTCAGAATAATATTGCTACTGATTGGTATTTTCCATGCAATCAAGCTCATGACCAGTCCACATGTTTAAATGAAATTCTTAACCAAGCTCTTATAGTACAAAATGTAATGAATTCACAGTAGAATGTGTCTGTTGAGGAAGTGCAACAGCAACTAGATCAGACTTCTACGGAAATTGGTTCCTAAATTGGCAAGAGGGAGAGTTTTGTGGACTAAATAAAGATTCATCAATTGCAACAAATACCAGAGCAAAAAAGAGAGCTCTTGAAGCAGATCAGTCTATTGGTAATGTGCCTTCTCCACTAGTTTTTATTTTAAAGAATCCATCAATTTCATCAAATAAAGATCAAAATTAGAAAAGTGTTGATCAAAGTTCTCCTAGATCTTCACATAAGGTACAATTTTTTGTTCCATTCAATATTGTTGATACTATGAAAAAAACAAATGTTACTTTGTCTGCATGGGAGACTCTATCTATTCCAGGACAGATTGAGATTTTAAAAGAAGAGTTGTCTAAGTTGGCAGTTAATTCACAACAAACAGTCCAACAACCACCTAGGGTAGTTATGACTAATTCTGAGCCTCCTAAGATTCAGGAGAAGTTGTCAAAAGAAGAGAAAAAGCCTGCTAAAGTGCAGTAGCCAGCAATACCAGAAGTCAAGAAGGTTGCAAATGTGGAAAAACCAGCAGTAAGTATTGACAAGAAGCCTGCAAATATTCAAAAGACATCTAAAAAGGAAGGTAAGAAACCTACAAATGATAAGCCTCCTCCTTTTTATGTCTCATTGCTCTCAAAATGACTCTTATTTATAGTAAATTTCCAAGGGTAGGGGGTAGAGTGAAGTAACCATGATTTAGCTTTGGTTGAGTGAAAAAACTTTGCAATGTTTTTAAATGGGGGGACAATTTAAATGTTTGTCTCAAAGCTTTGGACAAAAGGACAAAATTGAGTGGTTTAGATTCAAAGCTTGAAATGTGTGATTGAGATTCAATTATTTTGAGTGATCCATGTGCTTTGTGTTCTCAATTGTCATTGGTTCCTCAAATTGTTGTTGAAAGATATTAGGATTAATTAAATTCCATCAATTAATTAAATTAGCCATGTAAGAGAATAGGTTCACTTTGATTTTTGATTTAAAACTATACAACTAATTGATTAAAATCAATTATATAGTTTTTTCACCCCTTTAAGTTTTGATTTAATTATTTAATGTCATTATTTGATTTTTCCTTTGATTTGATGATTTTGTCTAATTTGATTTATAAATGTCCATTTGAATTTTTGATTAGATCCTTTTGATTATAATTAGTGCATTTTGATTAGGATTTTGCAATTTTAATGATTTTAAAGCACTTGCCCATTTTTTAGTGTCTACAAATGCCCCTCTTTGAATTGATGTGCAAAGCTCATTGATTCAAAGAATTTTTTAGTCCTGATCACTTTTAGGTCCTGATTTACTAATACACCACTGATCTTGATTTAATTGCTGCTTGATATGATATGCCTTTGATTTGATTTGATTTTGATATGCTCCACTGATAATGATTCAAAAATTTTGATGCCCCAGATTTAATGATATTTGATGCGATTTTGATACTCTGATGCCCCCTCAGAAATAAAACATATTGTTTGCTTGATTTGAAAAATTTGATGGATTGATTGTTCCAGTATGTTTTCATTTCTTAAAAATATTGATGTTGATGCTGATTTCAACAATTTGCCCCGGATTGATTGATAGGTTGATATACTGACATAGGTCAAAGTCAAAATTTGACCTCTAAATTAGGTCAAATTAGCTTAAATAGGTTGAAAAACCTAAATTTACTATTCATTTTCACTTTTGACAATTGAGATTTTGCTCTGATCCTGCGTTGATTATCCACGATGGTTGTCCCTATTCAAGAGCATCGGTTCGAGAGAGGTCATCGCTATCAGAGGCCTTTGGATTACGGACCTCTTGTGAGTGATTTCAAACCTTCCTTTGTGCATTTATTGCTCTTTAATAGCATTTATTTCTTATTGTCATAGATTTGAGTTTGCAAAATGCTACGTAGAATAGATCAAATGCTGCGTAGGTATGTGAAACAATGCATCCACACATTTTAATGATGCCTCTGCATGTTAAAATGCCACTTAGAATCCTTTAACTCTCGCCTGATAAATGTGAAATGCCACGTAACACTAGGGTTTTAATGCCAAATTATGAATGTTTGTCTGCGTGTAAAACCCTAGGTTTTTGATGATGCCTAGGCATGATGAAGTGTCGCCTAGAGTTGTAAAATGCCATGTGAAACATTAAGTGATGTGTGCTAATGATAAAGTGCTGCGTAAGATCTTTTCTACACCGCGTAAGGTAAAATGCCACGTGGTAATAGGCAAATGACGCCTGCAGGATTTTTGAAACTTTTGAAACTCCAACTTGATTTTTTGATAAAAAATTGATGTCTCTGGATGATCGATTGAATTTCCCAGATAGTTAGGTCTGTTGTAGTTAAGAAAAATAATTGATTAGGATATTAGGATAATGGTACCAATGAATGTTTGATTACGTTAGTCTGATAGGATATAAATCTGATAGTGGGATAATGATAGGTAGGATTGATTGCTCAGTGTGAAAACTGATAATTCATTCTCAAGACATAAAGACATGAATAAATGATACTAGGTTTGATAGGATTGATACTGATACTTTGATAGATTGATTGACTTAAGATAATCCATTGATATAGTATACTTATATAATTCCTTTGATTTGCAAAATAGGCACATTTTCGTAAGCTGTATATATGGACCGTTGCATCTTGGGTCCTTGATCTAGGTCAAGATCTTATTCCACATAGAGTGAATGAAATAAAATAGTGAACAAAATAGTATTCCACATAGAGTGAATGAAATATATCATCAAAAGAAGGTGAAAAAATTCTGTCACCAAACACATACATAGGAAATAAAAAAGGGACAAAAGATAATAAATAAGAAAAATCATTACGACTATAGAAAAATCATTAAGACTATCAAAATGGACGGTTTTGATGTGTTTCCATTACAACAATTGAGCATTCATCATTTGGTATATGAACAGGTGAAAAACATGTAGATTTGACAAAAAAATACTAGGAACTAGACCCGACAGCAAATGGACTTGTGATGATTTTCACAATAGTACATGTGTTGTTGGGTCATCTCCTAGTAGTGCTTAGGCAAATCTACATGTTCATCACTTGTGCATATGAAGTGGCTCTAATGGAAAATATAGTCACTAAACAACCATTTTATCAACTATAATTTTGTGAGAGGATCAATCAAATAGTCACAAAAAGAAACACGCTTTGTCAACAATGTTCAAAATCATTAGGACTATAGAAAAATCATTAAGACTAGAGAAAATCAAGTTCTAGATATGGACGGTTCTGATGCTTTTCCATTACAAAAATTGAGCATTCATCATTTGGTACTTCTTGGTGTATTCCATTTAAGTATGTCAGGCACAAAGTATTCCATTTAGATATGTTCAAAAACTTTCTAGTAATGATTTACGAAATGCAATCATGTAAAACACAAACTAATATTATTATTGTTATGAGAAGAGGTCAAAATAATATTCAAAGTATTATTATGAAATCTGCATGTTCATCACCTGTGCATATACCTTCTATAATCACACAACCAATGAATAACATTTCTTTAACAATTGAAATGTCTTAAGTAGACAAGATTTTAAATTGAAATGTCTCAAGTGAATGTTCATGACATGTGCATATAAGATTTGATTAGATAAGGTATATGCACAGGTGACAAACATGCATATTTGACCAAGCAATACTGGGAGCTAGACCCAACAACAAATGGACTTGTGATGATTTTTACAATAGTACATGTATTGCAAGGTAAGCTCCCAGTAGTGCTTAGGCAAATTTGCATGTTCATCACCTATGCATATAAGAGTTGAACATAGAAGGTATATGCATAGGCGAAAAACATGCAGATTTGACCAAGCAATACTAGGAGCTAGACCCTACAACAAATGGACTTGTGATAATTTTCATAATAGTACATGTGTTTCAAGGTAAGCTCCCAGTAGTGCTTAGGCAAATCTTCATGTTCATCACCTATGCATATAAGAGTTGATCAGAGAATGTATCTACACAAGTGAAAAATATGCATATTTGACCAAGCAATACTGGGAGCTAGACCCGACAACAAATGGACTTGTGATGATTTTTATAATAGTGCATGTGTTGCAGGGTAAGCTCCTAGTAGTGGCTTAGGAAAATCTGCATGTTCATCACCTGTGCATATGAAGTGGCTCTAATGGAAGATACAATCATTAATGAAGGTCCGCATAACCTCTCTTTTGATCTTTGTTTTAATCAATTTTATTAATTTTTAACACAGATATCAAAGTTTATGTGAAATAGAAAACCCTCAGCCTAGGGCATCTAGTGCATAGAGAAAGATGTAAAATCTTTGTGTTCCATGTCCAATATACCCTCAAACCAAATTGGTTAATGGGAGAGGGGTTGTAATTTATATATGTCTCCATGTTTGCATAAGACCATGCATCTATTGGAACATGTATTGGATGAAGGGAAGCAATATGATACTGTCTCAAACTAAGAAATGGCAGTATTAGTAGAGTGTGAATGAGTTTATTCATTCAATGATATCTTATTTAACTCTTACCACTAGAGATGCAGGTGATTTTCAGGATTGGTGGCACCGATTTTCTCAAGTTGAAACACTTTGGCGGTAAAAAATCAGTCCCCATATGGCCCTCAAGGCATCACTACCATTGCACGATAATTTTAGTGGTTAAAAGAAGCAATGACAATGGCAACCGCAATAACAATTGGGCATTTATACATGGGGTTCCCTCAGTGGACCCATTGCTTGCAGCCTTGACATTGGTTTTACAAAACATGACAGGGGGAGAAATGTTTTATGGGGAACAGGTCTCTTCCATCCTTGGAACAACAGTGAAAAAATGGATGGCAAGACTGTGGGGCTGCAGGGATATGGTGAAGGAAGCAGAGCTGGGAAACGATAGGTTTTTACATCAAGGTAGTATAGTGATGCAGGAGCATCTTGGGTTCTTGGCAATCTTATGTCACCATAAAGATGTTTGCTATTTTCTGTGTTGGTCAGTTTCCTTTGATTATCGAGTTCGGTCGGTAGTCTCTACTTTGGTCAGTTTGCTCTTATCCTAAGTTGGTTGCTTGCTTCAGTTGCCGAGTTTGGTCGGTAATTCCCTGGCGCTTGGTTTTGCTTTGCTACTGGTTGGTTATCTTTGCTTATCGATGGGTTTTATTTTGTTCCCTGTTGGGCCGACGCGTGCATTTATCATGGGTCACAAAATTAATGCTGGTATCCGTTATTGGGAAGCAAGTGGTCCTTAATCTGACCGTTACTTCCATTGTTTGCGGATTTGAAGGCTGACTCAGTTCAGTAGACTCTTGTATAAATTTAGTGTCTGTGTTTAGAGTTAGAAGGGAGGAGAGATCAAGAAGTTAGAAGTTAGAATTTGATGGATCCTCGCATGTTTGGGGACTTCTGAATTTATTGTAATATTTGGCCTAAACCGGGAAGGCCTTACAACCCAACATGTATACTGTTTGTTGATGAAATTTAATGAAGATCTCGCTTTCTCCCTCTCACTTTCTGGTGTTTTGCTTCCGCATTGTGTGTTGAAGGCTTGGAAAATTAGGGTGAGCCATAGCTTTGGCCCCTCATGATCCTTGCCCTTCATCATATAGTAATGGACCTAATGAGTACAACTTTAATGGCCAAACAAAAGATTAGTCCTATTTTGGAGACATTATGGGAAAACCCAACATTTATGTCTGGTCTCTTAGCATGGGCAATTTCCCAAATGCTAAAGGTTGCGACCACCTTTATCGTGGAGAGGAGGTGGGACCTTAAAATGTTTGTGAGTTGAGGGGTCGCTAGGGGTGATTTGGTTAATACTAGGTTAGTGGATTATGTAAATGACCTATAAAGGTCCATAAAGTTGTAATGTGGCCATTAGAGCCTTTAAAAGTTGTCAAGAGCACTAAAGGTGCTAAAACTTGTAATTTACCTATAATGGCAAAATGGGCCTAAAAAGGCTTAAGTTGGGGTTAGTAAGGGTCTAAGATTTTAAGGACATTAAAAGTTCCTTAAGAGGTTGATAAAAGGCATAAGGGTAGAAGTTGTCAAAGTTGACAACTAGTTGTCAACTAGACAACAAAACATAAACAAAAAAAAAACTAATCATAACAATCATCCTAACTAACTGTTACCAGCCTAAAGAGGTTGTAAACCGGTTTGGAAGGCTATTAGTGGTATGTGTACGTGAGATTTTAGAGAAGATGAGGAAGGGGAGGTTTATGGTCGAGTAAAGATCAATAGAAATTATGTATATTATATTTTGATTCAATAAAATGTAATTTCTTTGTTAATTCCATGTCATTGCCCGTGAGGGTACAATCTCCTTTTGGGAAGACTCAAGAGTCTCCTTTCTTTGCAATATGGATTTATGTTTATGGTATTATTGTGTTTATTCATTTCAACATTGTTTTGAATGATTCAGTAAAGTATTTAAATTTGTTTAACACTGTTTTGCAATGACTATTCATGTACAGTCAGGGAGAACAACAATTAATAGCCTTGTGATATCAGTGATTATGTAAGATCCCTCACTACCATGAATGGTAGGATAGGTGGAAAGGGGATATTTTGATATGTTGAATATATTAAAATGTATTTGTTTGCAGGATGAATAGGGGATAAGAGTTAGAGAACTTTGATTTCTTGGAAGTTTCCAAAGGAGGGTTACTTGTGTTGGGACTAGACATGGTTTAGGAGCTTGGGCCATTGGAGAACTAATTTTTATTGTATGGATGGTCATGATATGATCATAGAAGGGTGTTGGATCCACTGAGGGGGTCTAGAAGTGTGTGGAGGTGTTTGGTTGAGGAAGCCCTAGGGTTATAGGCCTAAAATAGAGAATTTTATTATTGGGATATTAAAACTTAGTGTTTCTTCCTAAAACCTTGGAAATCCTTTGATTGAGGTTATATGTTAACTATGTTTTGGGGTTAGGTAGTTTGGGAAGGTGTGAAAAGAGGATTTGCTTTGTATTTGGAGACCTTTTGGAGGGAAATACACAGTACACCAGTCATTTTTTGGACAATTGGTCCAAAGAAGTGATATCTGATTTTGAAGTATGTTTTACAACTTTGAAAGGGTATCCAAATATAGTTTTAGTTTCCCAAGTGTTTTGAAGAAAATATTTGTAAACCTTGAAAAACTGTCAACATTTTGGAGTAATATTAGAAAACCAATCAAAATGTCTTGAAATTAGCGATCTTTAATTTTCCACTGCCTAATATTTAGAAGTGTTCTAAAAACTCCAAGTTTAATTAGAATGGTGTGTTCATACAAATTCTCAAAGGGGAAAGTGTAACATTATATCTAGCTAATTTGGCAAGCACTAGATTTGCACTTTTCTCCCATCCAATACTTGCACTTGGTCTATACTATGCTCACATCAGTACATTTATTTTATGGCCTGTAACATACGATCACATTCTGAGTCAGATGCTCATAAGTAAACTAAAATAGCATTGGAAATTGTGTCATATGAATCTTTAATTTCTAACATTTCCCCCTTCTCTTCATAACCACAGAGAAGATAAGAACAGTTGGCTTTACCTCGTAATTATACAGTGGCTACTTCTTCTAATGGTAAGAACTAAGACGAACTAGATAAAATCATGTTTCTCTTTGAATTGAAATTGTGCTTATTGTTATTGTATTTAATGGATCATACTTTGAGACTAGATAAGATGATCTTTGTGCAAGTTTATAATCTTGTCTAAGACTTTCATATATTTTCTTTTATGACCTCATTTGGATATGTGCTTGGTTGGCCTTCTTTGATATATACATATATGTTGAATGTGAATTATATACATCCAAACCCATTGTTTTCTCATCAATTTTTATAAAGACTTATTGTCAATGGGCACCATCATATTTTTTCATCTCCTTTTTCACATCATTATGTCTTGTTAAAGTTGGAACATCATTCCTAAGGGTGCATATCTACTAATTTCTGAACAGTATCAAAATAGGCAAGTCTTTCAAGACATCTCAATCTAAAACAATGTTTTCCAAAGGAACCTTAATTTTCAAGAATCATGCACATCATGTAAACCATGTGTGATTTTTTTCACAAATTTTCATACTAGTCAAGGATCCACGTAAGGTAGCTAGACTCTAAATATTAGTTTTATCATTTCTATATTTTTTTCACCAAGTTATTGCACTTTTAGGGTTTTTTCATAAATTTGCACATTTTTTAGAATTTATTTGATTTCTCTGTATAGATTGATTTTGATTATGATTTAGGTTGATTATTGATGCATCTGTTGTGTTCCTTTTTACAGCTTTGATTTCCTAATCCCATCTTGAGGTGCACGTACCCACAGGCACTGAGACTGGTTCGGTACCTATCACCATAGGATTTAGTTATCCTTGATCAGTGTGGGTGGGGGAAGCTCATTACTATGGTAGATATCCATGTGAATCACAGGTTGTTAACCACGTTGGCTATGTAGTTTCATAGTGAGAATAATAATTTTCATTTTCCCACTGGTGAGATCACCATCACACTAGAGGATGTGTATAGGATCCTCTAATTGCCCATAGTCAGAGAGATCATTTTTTATGATCAAGATCTGAAAGACAAGATCGCATCTTTGAGGTGCATCTTTGTCGATGATACCATTCTAGATCGACACATTATCTAGGAGTACATGATTCCTTAGTATGGTTAGGATTATTCACTTGAATGTGTACTAGCAGGTCTAATTGGATGTGTCTCTACTCCTGATCGCAACCAACAAGGATTCCAGTATGACTGGGGTCGCATACTATATGAGATGCCCAATAGGCCTCAAAGATTTAGCTGGGGAGCATGGCTACTATGCCACATGTTCATGGAGATGTATGATATTATTTACAGGAGAGGTAGGAGCATGGCCATTGGGGTCATTTTTTGTAGATATGGGAATGGGATCACATCCCCATTGTGCGTCCAGTTACACAAGTTTCTCGAGGAGTGAGTGCGCCCTACATTTTTCATTATACAGGGTACATCCATCAACCCAATTTAGGCAAGACTACATTTTGGAGATGGTAGTTAGATGACATGATGGCAGTAGTATGGTGACCATATATAGGTTACGAGAGATGGACACAGTCTACCAAAGAGTATTCTTTCATGTTGACTATCAAGCCAATGATCGACATGTAAGCTTATGATATTTATGAGACACTATTATTGTTGCATTTCTCATCTTGATATATCTTTATGCTTGAGCGTTGATGTGCTTCATAAATTTGTAGGTGCACTCCCTTGGTGGAGCGATTTTGTACTAGTAGGGTTTATGGTCAGTTTGGGCGATGGTAGGACACACCTATAGAGTTTGCGGCCAATGCCTGATATCTGAATGAGGAGGCTGACTAGGGACCATGACCTACCTATGTTTTTGTCGTACAAGAGTTGAGGGACCTAGTTGGCATTGACTGGAAAGACCTACCCTCTTCCATAGATGGTGACATCACCCCCGCATACATGAAGCATATGATAGATCACCCTTTCCATAGATTCATTGATCCAACTGAGCAAGTATCAAGACCAGATGACGAGGAGCCAACAGATGAGCCTCAAAGGGGAGGAGCCATGAGAGGGGCATGGAGAGGAAAGGGAGATAGGGGGTGAGAAGATCTGGGGGCTAGTAGAAGAAAACCATAGGTGATAGGGAAATAGAGGCCATGAGGAGATAGAGGGTCACTAGGAGAAGTGAGGGTTTCTATTTTTGTAGAGGAGGGGGAGAGACTGGTGAGGTGGAAGGTAGACCAAGGAACCTTCTAAGGAGATATCGATAGGGGAGACCTATAGAGGGTGAGGGAGAGAGGATGGAGGAGGAGGTGACAGTAGAGACACCATGAGTGGAGGCAACACAAGGCACTAAGACTCAAGAGATAGCACAATTGATGGAGACTTGAGTGAGGGACAAATGCAGAAGGCAGTTGCTGAGGCCTAGCTAGTAGAGTGAGATATGCAGATACAAGATAGGGACCATCATATCCATGACCTATAGAGTGCACATAATCTAATCCAACAAATAGATAGTTATCAGGCTTTGAGGGCTTCATACTATTATGCTTTATACATTGGAGTAGTACCATCTATAGCAAGAGTGTTGTCATATAAACAATTTGTAATGTAGTCAAAGAGAGTCATGCCAGCATTGATATCTATGAGAGCAGATGACCCTCCTCCTCCACTCGAAGATCAGGCAGAGGGAGGGAGTTAGTCTCAATTTCCCCTTTTCTCATCTCATCCCATTCTCTCATATTTTTATGTATTTACTATTGTACCTGCATCAAGGATGCACCATTTTTATACTCAAGACACCTTTTTTGACACACACACATGATGATGATGTTGTTGTCTCTGATGTTTAAGCATTATATCTTTGATCTGTGATGTTTATCTATGTGATGCTCATGTATACTGTCATTGATGGTTAATGATTCTCTTTATGTCCTTGTTGATATATCTCATGTCATGCTTATGATGTTGATTCATATGTTTAGTGCATTCTTTTATTAATGATGTTGTATAGTGTAGATGTTGATGGTACTTCTTCTTTCTTGTTAATATCACGTATGCTTTTATATGTAACTTGTATCATGTTGTTCCTTTTCATACTCAATCATATGTGATAATGAAAATTTAGCACTCTAGGTCTGTTTATGATGATGTTGACCTTAATTCTTTCATATATTAGTCTAAGTCAATGAAATATGTCGTATTTGATCACCTTGATAGAGAGAAAGGAAGGATGGCTCAAGGGAGACTAGAAACATACAACTAAATGAAGCCTAAGACACAAGTCAAGTCATTGATCTTGTAGCCATTCATTTATCATCATTTGAATATTTAGGGACATCGGGGTTGATACAACCTTCACTGGTGCGAGAGCAACCATGGAGATATGAATATAACTCTATTAGATAGATGTAGGAAATAAATGTAAGCATCAAGGTATAAGATCAAAGATGACCTGAACATGGCTTTTAGTTTTATTATTGTAAGATTCCACTAATAGCAAGGAACATGTTGCCAAGATAAGCATAAGCATCATCTTATGTATCAAACAAAAGAAACATACAAGGAGATAATTCCAACCTCTTCTAAGTGTCCAGATAAAGCAGGTCAAGGTATTACGGTGTTTCAATCATGATGGACTCTCTCATCACACCACAAGAAGAAATCAAAGAAAATATGTTATCCCCCTAGTCATGAGTCTTTAGTCAGGTAGACTGTGGCTTTAGTGTTGACCAAACTGAGATACCCACATGGCCATTTCTGCATATTTAGATGTAAACTTTGAAAAATGCATGCAAATTGTCGGTCTCACTGAGATTGTCTTTTGTTGGCTGTAAACTCTATTTAATGTTTTCTTTGAGCTGTGAAAACATTCATATATTTGACCTGCGTAAAATGTAACTCCAGCTGCTTCATGCAATGCTTTCTTTAAAAAAAACACGACCATATTGTCTTAAGCATTAACACATCTTTTTTCTATTTGAGGAAAAATAAATATTTCTTTGAGAATATACAGCTTCTGTCTGCTCGTGAAGTAATGTAAAAATACACTGTTGTACAATTTAATATGAACCATCACCCATGGGGTTCGAGCATGGGCTCGTGACTCCCATGGGCCATATTCATGACATGAAGCTCATTCCAAACATGTACTTCTCCTGCATACACTGAACTTTCAATAAGAATGAATGATATTGCATAGTAGTAAATGAATACACATTGTACTAATAACAACATGATTTTAGATGGTGGTTTCATATGTTACTATTATTTTAATACACTTGGAATAACACTTTTTGTCCTACACTCTGCATAAATCATTACTTCATATTCACATTAGGCATCTGGATACTGCACTTTACTTCCATTTCTGTAATGATGAATTACCATAGAATTATTGACTTTTCAGTTAATTCAGAGCCATAACATAATTACAACATGTTCTGCTCCATTCTCATGAACATGGACACCAATGTTTTAATATGCATATTCCTTTTAATTTGTTCGCAGAAGTAGATATCATTGTATTGATCTCTTATCTCTTTAAACAATATTGAAATGATGTACTTGTTTAATGTCAATGGTTTATGCATATGTATATCTCATCTTGACATAATGTAGCTATTTTCTATAAATGCACACTTTATGACAGAAAATAAATATATTGTTACTCTAATTCTTTGCATATTTTTTCCCTCCATTACTTCAGTCAGAAAGTCTCACACTTGTAATGATTGTGTGTTCTCTCAATAACCTACTTAGTCTTCAATCTGCACATGTAGCAAATAGTATTAGTATAAAAAATGATCTCCTTTTCTATCTTCTTCCTTCTTCTTTTCATTCTTGTGAACTTTTAGTACTATGTTTCTATTTGCAATCTACTTTTGTTTCTCTTGCTATTGCTTTGATGTTTACATAAATGTACAACTCTGAAAGTGTGAATGTAGCATGCTGTTTTAGGTATCTATGTATTTCTTAGATCCAATTTGCATCTAACTATTCTCTCTCTCCATGATGTAGGGCAAAACCAGAAGAAAACTTAGGACAGAGACAAGGTTGAAGACAAAGATAAAGATATGTAGGTTCAAATGATGTAGTTACTCAGCTTCAACATGCAGAAGACCTCTTAAAGGCAATGCATGGACTCCTAAATCTTCTTATGCTCCTTTCTTACTTTCAGAATTGTACATCTTCTCTAAGTTTTCAATATGAAAGATGTAACCTATGAAGGAATACTTGATTATTACATTCAATTTGAATGTTCAATGAAAAGATCAATTGTAAAATTGAAAGTTTAAATATGATCAATACTTAGAACATTATCAGTGATAACATGAATGCAAAATAAATGTATTTTGTCTTCAATATCTGAATAATAGTTTTTGAATAGATGTACCTTGATGCAAGTTCTCTGATGTTTATAGTTGCTATGCTACATATGTACTTTCTCTTCTCAATTTAAGCAATTATGTACTTAGGACAACAACTATCAAATCCATACTTCAATGTAAAATAATTATCAATTTACCAATTTAGTGTGCAACTAAAAATAATAACAATAAGATCACTTGTGAAAATGCTTATTGGGTTGAAGGTCTTAACTATAATTTTCTAAGTGTTGCACACATTAATAGCACTGGTTACCGAGTGGAATTTCATCACAGAAAGGCTAAAATATTTGATGCCACTGGTGAACTAATTGGAAGTGGAGAACAGACTAGAGGTAGTTTTTTCTATCTAGATCTATCTGAAGAGACATGCTTGATTGCACAATTTGATGATGTATGGTTATGGCATAAGAGGCTATGTCATGTTAACTTTGACAATCTGGTAAATATTAGTAAAAAGAAGAAATTTAGAGGTTTGTCGAGATTGAAGAAACCTGATAATGTGATGTGCAAACAATGTCAGTTGGGTAAAATGACAAAGTCTAGTTTCAAGAGCAAGACTTTTACTTCTGAAAATACTTTGGATCTAATTCATACTAACCTTTGTGGACCTATGGGTGTACAAAGCTATCGTGGTGCTAAATACTTCATTCCGTTTGTTGATGATTACACTAGGATGATGATTGTAATGTTTTAAAAAGAAAAATCTGATGCATTTCAATTGTTTAAGTGGTATTTGGATAAGGTTGAAAAAGAAATAGGTAGAAACCTAAAATGTATGAGATCTGACCGAGGTGGAGAATTTATATCAAATGAGTTCAATCTGTTCTGCAATGATAGAGGAATCAAGAGATAGATGTTTGCACCTAGAACACCTCCACAAAATGGTATATTAGAAGAAGAAGAAGTGTACATTGAACAACCTGAAGGATTTGTTGATCCAAATAAGAGAAATATGGTTTGCAAGCTGAACAAGGTGCTGTATGGATTGAAGCAAGCCCCCAGAGCATGGTATGAGAGGCTGCACAATTACTTGACACATATTGGACAAATGACAACAACAATCTGTACATGAAAGATGAAGAAGGTAAAGGGATTTTGTTAGCTAAAATCTTTGTAGATGATATCATATTTGGAGAACAAGATGCACTATGTAATAAATTTTCAAATGAGATGCAAACTGAGTTTGAGATGTTTATGTTTGGTGAGATAAAATTCTTTTTTGGTTTGTAAGTCTATCAGATGGAAAAAGGTATTTTTATCACACAGTCTAAATATGTCAAGAGATATTGAAAACCATTGGTATGGAGGATTCAAGGTTAGTAAGTACTCCCATGGCTACTGGACAAAAACTATCTAAAAATTATGATACTGCTGAAGTGAACCAAACCCTGTGTAGATCCATGATTGGAAAGCTGCAATATGTTGTTCACAATATACCATAAATAGCTCTAGTAGTTGGGATTGTGGCAAATTTCTCTTCCAATCCTAAGGGAATTCATATGATGGTTGTAAAGAGACTATTGAGATATCTGAAAGGGACAAAAGACTATGGACTGTATTATAAGAAGCATGAGAAATTTGAACTAAGAGTCTACATTGATGCAGATTAGGCAGGAAATGTTGATGACATAAAAAGTACTAGTGGTGGAGCTTTCTTTCTTGGACAAAGATTAGTTTCCTGGACAAGCAAGAAACAAAATTGCATTTCCCAATCTACAGCTGAAGCCAAGTATGTAGTTGCTGCAGTGAACTGTTCAAATCTGGTATGGATTAAGCAATTGTTGAAAGGCATGAAAGAGGAGATCATTGAACCAATTATCATATACTGTGACAACACAAGTGCCATCAACATATCAAAGAATCCAGTGATGCACACAAAGACCAAACATATTGCTATCAAGTATCATTACTTGAGGGAATTGGTACAAGATAAAGATGTGAGAATGGAATATGTGAATACAAAGGAACAACTAGCAGACATATTCATAAAAGCTTTACCTAAAGATGCTCATGAATATCTTAGAGGTAAATTAGGGGTGCTTCCCCTAACTGAGGCTACCTAGTCAAGCTAGGAGCACTGCATCAAATGTGATGCACAAAGTATCTGACAAATTGATGCAGAAAAGGTCACACTTTAGGAGCAGCCTAGAGTTGTGAAAAGTACAACAAAGCTGAAAATTAGTCATAAGCAAGATGACAAAGAGAGAAATATTGTTATTGAACTGACAAGATGACATCTATATCTGAAAGATACACGTTCTAGATATTGCTTTGGCATTATTGTCAAAGAGGGAGAGATTCAGATGAAAACACATAAAAGAGGAAGTAATTCAGAGAATCAGAGGAAAAGAAATACTGAAAAGATTCAGAGGGAGTAACTATGTGGACGGTCAAGCAAGCTAGGCTAAGAGATTCAAAATTAGAATGAAGCTAAGGATATTACAAATGTTTCTGATGTAATGACAAAGTTTTTGGATTGGTTGGTGAATCATGTGTTATTCATATGGTGTTGCCATCAATGCCAAAGAGGGAGATTGTTGGAAACTGCAATTGAAGCAATTGTTGTATTGTCATTGATGTCAAACCTTAACTAGTAAGACAGTTGCTATCTAAGAAAGTACTATATCTATTGATTGATGAGAAGGATTAGGGTAGGGTTGATAACAATATAACCTATAGAAAGGTTGAGTTATTTGATACTTTAATGAGTACTTGATTATGTGGCACAATGAAAAGATAATGTATTGTTTATCTAAGTAAGAAGCAAGAATGAGAAAGTATATGCTGAGTAAATTCAGTGTTGACCGAACATCAATTTAGAAGAGATAATGTAGAGTCAGTATATGCTGAGTAAATTCAGTGTTGACCGAACATCAGTTTATTGCCGAGTGACAACATTAGCCAAGGGAGACAATTTGAAGAGGTGGTTGAGATACACAGTGATAACTTGGGAGTTGAACACAGTATTGACTGAGCGTCAGTAATTTACATTTGAGGAAGAATTTAGATTCCTAGCCGACATAGTTGAATTCTTGGATTATGTAAATCATGTTGACTTTATTAATTGAGTGTATGGAGCATTTAATGCACAGTAAACCATTTTATTATGATTTCAATGAGGAGATTGAAGATGTTTCTAGAAGGATGTATGGAGGACTTAAATGTTGGAAGGATTCGATGAATCCTACCTAAACCTATGATCTACATAGGAGATTAAGAGACAAAATATAAACCTACCTATTGAAGAGCTATGAGGAAAACCTAAGTATGAGGTTGATGGATGTTGGAGATGCTGATGTTATTGACTGATAAGTCTAAGCAAACAGGCTGAAGGTGAAGGATTTGATTAGAGTTGTGATTGCTTGAAGGGATTTTCGAGCAGATCAGTGATGGAGATGGAAATGGTATACAATCAGTAAGCCAGCATATATGTGCGAATTGAATCTGTTATTTGCAAAATGAGTTGTATATTTTTTAGATTAGATACTACTGCTACTTTCTAACCATTGTATCAGTCTAAATCCTTTAATCAAGGTTGACCTAATAGTCATTGTTTAAATCCTTTAATCAAGGTTGAATTCTAATGGAATGTAATTAAGTTCTCCAACAAGGTGCACTCCTAACAGGGTGGTTGAAATCCTTTAACAGGGTCACACCTAGCAGTGTGTTTGTAAACCTTTGATAGGGTTGGCTTATCATAGAGCTCACTTCAGAAGAGTGAAAATATCAGTAACATGTTAGAAAGTGGTTTTTCCCAAATTGGGTTTCCACTATAAATCTTGGTGTCATACTTGTGTGAATGTTTTGGTGTGAACATTTCTATGTTTTGCAAGTTAAATACTGTTGGATAGTGGACTGCATTGTTATATGTTTCTGACATACATTCTTTAATGACCGAGTAATGTTGGTGATTAAATTTGAGATTGTTGAAGTGTTTAAAAGTTTAATTGATACATCTAGAACTGAGAACAACTGATTCACCCCCCTCTTTGTTGTTCTAAATCATATTAACACATTCTTGTTTCTTTTGGTCTCTTTTTGTCTAATCTTGTATGTTTCTTTGTATTTGTGTTTTGAGTGTTTTTATTAGTTATTTACATTTCGTTGAATCACATTTCCTTGTACACAATGGGATATTTTGGTGGACATGAAGGTGAAGGGATACTTTGATCTTGACTTGGAAGGGGATCATTGGACTCCATTTTAAGGGTGTCTTTCTCTTGAATTTGGATGGAATCATTTGGAATAATGGAAGGGAGTTCATGATATTTCTTAGGAAGTGAAAGGTTAATGGGACTTGGATGGACACTTTGTTCTTGAGATGAAATGAGATCATCTTAGACAGGAGAGTTACATATACATGGATCATCATTAGGTTTAAGGAAAATGGGATCTTGGTCAACAATTGAAAGGGATTGGTCATTGTTGGGATCTTGATCTTGATTTGTTTTAGGAATCATTTCTTTGTGCTTTGGATCATCCTCTTAACATGGGGTATGAATTGGAATATGCATAAGGGAATCTATATAGGGTTCAATGTTTTTACATGAAGGAGATGGACATTGAATGTGACTCTTTGGAATGGGATTGCTTGAAAATGGAGGACATATTGGCAATGGATCTAGCATTTTGAAAGAATAGAAGGGATTTGTATCATGAAATGGATTAGCTTGGATTTTGTCTATCTCCTCAACTCTCCTTTCCTTATGCAAGTTAAAAAGTTTTGCAAGACTTATATAAAAGGAACAAAAAGTAAAAATGTGTGGTTTCCTCACATTAACATGTTGAAAAATTGCATGTCAAACTCTACTCCCTACAAAAACACAAGCACCTCCAAGAGTTGCAACCTTGACAAACACTACAATTGTAGGACATTTGCACAAAATAGATTTGTTGAAAATATTTTAACCTTATGTAATAAAAAAATAAAAATTAAAGTGTGGAAGGAGAGACAAGGATGTGTGTGTGGTTGGAAATATACCCTACAAGATGTCATTACCTTACATTTGGTATAGATTTTTTGAGGGCATTAGAAACTTTCAAGCAAATGTTGTACTTTTTGTTTATAGAGCTATGTTCCCAAGCATCTAATAATATTATCTCATGATCTATGTCAAAATAGTAGTGAGGGGTATAAAGGCAACAAAAAGGAAAAATAAAATACAAAAAAATAACTGATGAAGATAGTTATAAAGGTTAGATGGGCTTCTAAAGGCTTAAATGAGATAAGGAAACTAGGATAAGTAGTATGTAAATTTGGTAAGAAAACAAGAGGTCTACAAAACTATAATGAAAGAAGGAAAATAGGGTAAAAATGGTGTGCATGAATGACTAAAAAGCTCTAAGAGATGGTCTATACTTGAGACACAAGACAAGACTCCGTATCTCCAATTCTACAAACTCTTTGTAATAGTATTCCTCCATTATTTACGTATGAAAAAGTTGAAAATTTTCTTTCATATGTTTCAATCAATTTAATGAACATGACCAAAAGATGCTTAATTTGTCATTTCCCTTCTTCATCCTTTAAAATAAAATAAAAGTAATTTAATCTTACTTAAAAAGTAATTAAAAATATATAAAAGATTGTAATTCTTACCAATGTTAAATGTGAAAAAGAAAATTAGACTATATTGCTAATGTCTCTAAGCAACAATTCTCGTGAGAGACTAGAAATTCAACTCATTTTATTATGGACGTGAAAGACTAGTTTTAAATTAGACTAAAAACTAAATCCATTTAAAACCATTACAGTTTCCTCCAAGTGACATAGCTCTTTGTGAAACACCACTTCCTTTGATTTCCCCAATTCAAATTCATGACATAGCTATCTATGAAATGCCACTTCCTTTGTTTTCCCCAATTCAAATTTAACGATATGAACGGATATATTCCTTTGATTTCCTCCATTCAAATTCAACAAGTGCCACGTAGTGGCTAAGTACTTGCCTTTAATTATAGTAGAAACTATAATAGTATATTAATTTTTTAATTACTATGTTTTATATAGTAATAGTAGAAATAATCAATTTTTATAAATTTTTAAGTTATACTAGAAATAATAGTATATTAATTTTTTAATTATTATGTTTTATATAGTTACAATAGAAGTAATAAATTTTTATAAAAGAATTTTTATTAAAACTATTATAAATAAATAAATTTAAATAAATTGATCTTTTAAACTAAATTTTAATAAGTTTTTCAAAATAAAACTATTATAATAATATTAAATATTAATTTAATATAGTATAATTTAAATATTAATATTTTGTAAAGAAAAAATAAAAATTATAAGCAAATAAAATCACATAATTTTTTTACATAAATAGTTGTTAATGTATAATTAGTATATAATACAAATAAAAATTAAAAAACTTTAAAAATATGAATAAAAATAAATAAATATTATAATATCATAGGTTGTTATTTAAATTATAATATATTGTAAAAATTAATAGTATAAACATGATTGCCAGAATGGAATAAAATTTATGGATGAGAATAAATATATATTATCCGACAATAAACAAAAAAACGTGGTAATTATCCCGTGACAATTCAAATTGCCATTTGTTTATCAAGTGCATTTAGTTGGCTATATCTATGGTATTTTGTAAAGAAAAAATAAAAATTATAAGCAAATAAAATCACATAATTTTTTTACATAAATAGTTGTTAATGTATAATTAGTATATAATAAAAATAAAAATTAAAAAACTTTAAAAATATGAATAAAAATAAATAAATTATAATATCATAGGTTGTTATTTAAATTATAATATATTATAAAAATTAATAGTATAAACATGATTGCCAGAATGGAACAAAATTTATGGATGCGAATAAATATATATTATCTTACAATAAACAAAAAATGTGGTAATTATCCTGTAACAATTCAAATTGCCATTTGTTTATCAAGTGCATTCAGTTGGCTATATTTACAGCCAGGAACTCAAAATAATGGGTCTTTTTGCTTTTATACTAGTCATAATGTGACATTGTGCTGTTTCATCAAATCAACCAAGGACAACGATAACTATCAATAGATGACATTCCTTGGCCTTTGCTACATTCAAAAGGCTATAAGGCCTATGCAGAGTATTACAAAAAGGCCAGTATCATTCTTGGCCACATGCCAAAAGTATCTGTGCTCAATACAAATGTGCATATGTTGAGCCCACACAAAGATTTTTTATTTGGGGTTTAAGTATCTCTGGACAAAATATTCCCAAAAGAAGCAGAACAAAGAACAAGTTTCCAGATCTCCCATTCATCTATTTTCCATTGCTTATTACTATTGTATAAATAAGAAATTCAAATTTGATGATACTAAAAAGGAAATAATAAAATCTGCAAACTAGGGCATAAACTGATAACAAAAAAATCCTCTGCAACTAGGGCATAAATCTGGAAATGATCTTGCATCTGATTATTCTAATTACATCACAGATTTCAGAACAGATTTGGGACCATAAACAAAAATTTCTGTTTGTTATTGTGATCAGAAATAATTGAAAAATAACCTAGAATTTTTAGAAATAAGCATGACTTGATTTTTTTCCTTTTTTTTTGAGAGTTGAAGACATGAAAATAGGCAGTATAAGGTATAGATTTACCTCAGAATTATTTTTGGGTCCCAAAAAGTTAGAGGTATTTCAAAAGAACTTCGCAATTAAGCTTGTTACAAAGTCAGCTGAGGATGTCAAACTGAGCATAAGAAGAGACAAAAATCAGTTGTGGTAAGATATTCAGAGAACTCAAATATGGAGGGTCATCTAAAAATGGCCTGACATAGCAATAAATTCAAACCATAAATTATAATAATTTATTACAAAAAATTAACGAAAGAAGAAACTGTTCAAGAAATAGATTTCAAAATCAACAACAAAAATTCAAGACGGGCCAAAAAAACCATTTGGCGTACTTGATTAATCAAGATGTGATGAGAACCACAAGCCATAAAAAAGAAACATTGGATTAAATAAAGAAAATACCAATAAAATGGCAGCAATAGTAGAATATGGGAAAATGGCTGAACAAGTGTGCAACAGAGCAAGCAGCAGTTGCCAAAAAAAAAAATGAATTGGTTGCTGATAAAAAGGAATCTGATAATATAGGTTCACAAAATATTATATTTTACAATGCCATTGTGATAAATCGCGTATAAGAGCTCAAATGCAATCACCCAATGAAATGCTAAAAAACTAATTTATAGATATTATAAAGTTAAAAATTTTGCATCTATATACGCATAAATATAAAATTCATAATGAAATGTAAAATAGAGTTTATTTTCATTGGTCTAGCAGAGTTCATTTAATCACTCGTTAACTTAAAAACTCAAAAAGTGATACAATAGTACTTAACCTACCGGCAAGTACTAATAATATAAACGGGCATGCACAAGCATGCTTCATTTAGCTGGGCTTCCTCGACCGATGGAATGCCCTAGGAATGCACTATGCACATGCCATAATTCTAGGTAATGTAAGAAAGCCTATGCAATCGATTTCAATTGGGATTCCCACTTTGGAAATCCAGTAGCCATTCTGGTCAAGAATTCTCACCATTGGGACACTGCCTCTAAGTACACGGCTGAGAGAAATTCCTTCTCAAACTAGGCAGGCAATGTTCATGTTTTAATTTTTTGAGTTAGATTTCTGAGAAACATTTCCCATTTCACCTGCATACTTTTATGCAGTTAAATCTTGAAATTATATTTTAGCTGGCTAGAATTATTAATAAATTGACTCTTGGTATTTGCAAAGCTACCTCCCTGTTCACAATTCCTTTGTTCTCCTCAACTCAAGGAATCAAGAACTAGGAAACCTGAGAGGAAATGGGATGGAAAAGAGAGACAAAATTTATGACTACAATGTTTATAATGAACTAACTAGAAATAGACTGGCTCACCCAATTCTAGTTCTCCAATTATTTAGGAATGCACTCAAACAGGAAATCTGAGAGGAAATGGGATTCAGACATAGTTTTTGACTATGATGGTTATAATGAACCAAGAAGAAATAAACCATGCCACTGAGGAGACATGGCGTCCCCTACTTTTGTAAGACAAGGGCAGGGTGAAAATGTGAGCAAGGATTCTTTGCCTCCACGTTAGATTCCATCGATTTCCCCACTTCAATTTTTTTTAAAAAAAATGGTTAGATTCTTTTCATCTTTTATGGGTATGTACAAGCATGCTTTAGTTAGACGGGCCTCCATTAATGCCGGATGACTAATAAATACCCTCGGAATGCTGGAAAAGGGTCTGGAATTTTGTGTGAGCTTGCACTTCTAAATAATTGGATCTCTACTCTTGATGGGATTCTCGCTGGCAAGAAAGCCTATGCAATTGACTTCAATTAGGATTCCCTCAAGAATTCTCACTTTTGGGACTCTGCCTCTTGCAATTGACTTCAACTCGGATTCACATTTTGGAAATCCAGTAGCCGTTTTGGTCAAGAATTCTCACCATAGCGAGTTCTATCTCAAGTCCACTATGGATCTCTACAACTCATGGGTGTACCCTACCTCTAAGTACATGGTTGTGAGAGTTTTCTTCTTAAACCAGGTGGGTAGCCTTCACGTTTTAAGTTTTTGAGTTAGATTTTTGAGATTTTTTTTGTTTCACCTGCATGCTCTTAAGCAATTAAATCCTGAAATCATATTTTAACTGGCTAGAATTATTAATGAATTGGCTCTTGGTATTTGCAGAGAAATCTCCCTATTCATACTCTCTCTATTCTTGTCAAATTGAATCAAGAACTAGAAAGCCTAAGAGGAAATGGGATGGGAAAGAGGGAGGAGTTGGACATAATTTATGACTATGCAAGTTCAACAAGTAAGGGTGGTCTCCCTACTTTTGCAGGAAAAAGACAGGGTAAAAATGTGAGGAAGGATGCATTGAGTGAGGAGGCATGATGTCCCCTGATTTACAAACATCAGAATGTGAGCGACTGGGGTGGAGGTGACTTTGGTTCAGAGAAAATTAATACAAAGAATGCAAAGGAAGGTTCAATCATTCATGTCTACTTATTGGTATGAGTTCCTTCTCATATCTGTAGATTGTTAAAGTTGTAGTAGCATTTTTGTGATGATTTATAGTCCTATTAAATGTAAGAAAGGTTTGCAGTGTTATTTGTAACCCGATTCAAATCTAGACATAATGTTTAGAAAACCAATATGGGTTTATCTCCTTTTATAAATGATTATCAGAAACCCTTTGTTTGTTTAAATTGATTTTACTTCAATGGTTGTTCAAAATCATATGATACTCATAAGAATCACTAATAGAAGGTATTTAAATGGGTTAAGAGACTGTTTGTTATCAAATTGAAATTTGAAGATTGTATGATATTTAATAATGTCATTTTTGTGGATCAGACTATAAGTATTAGTAGTAATTCATAGCAATAGGAGAGTTTCTTTCTCCACATTCAAGCCCTTTAGCTTTGAGTCCATTTGAAAAATCTTAATATCAAGTTTTGGGACTTACAACCTTTAGTTCTTTCCTCACAAAAGAAATATAGTAATTTGGATCTTTTTAGTTGTAATTGTCAATTTGAGGAACCATAGATTTTCAACCTCATTGCTTAGGCACCTTAAACTTGTATCTTCTTTGAAAGAGGTTTAACCTGTATTCAACTAGATCAAATCACTAACTAAACTTATAGCATTGGCCCACATTAACAACAGCTTAAAAATAGCTGTTGCCAAAATATGTATAAGTGTTCAGAATCCTAGTTGTTGAAGATTTGTAATTATGTATTTAGGATCAGGTTTGATTCACATAGATTGTAGCTAGCAAGGTATGACCCTTTTGTATTTATTATAACATTGTGGTTCTATTCAGGGTATCCTATCCTGCTAAACACATAAAATACTAATGAAACCACTATTGCATAGCATCTAAACAAGCCTAAGAATAATTATTTTGGATATGAAACCCTACTTGAGTCAGATGAGAGGAAACTTTCATGTCTGATTCTGAGGGGGGGGGAAAAAGATTGTAAAAACCTATCCAAATGTTTGTATTACTAGGCCCACAGCTAACAAGCCAACTTTATTGTGATTTCAGGGAGAACTTCGTGAATATGAGTATAAATCTTGGGCAAAAGATATTGCTTCTTATCTCTCTTGGGATTTTCCACTATTTCAAGAGCGAGAAATTGCCACTGGAGGAAAAGCTACCCAAACTAAATTATCACATTCCTGAGATACAAACAAAAATTCCTGTTATGGACAAACCATGTAGAGGAGAAACCAACGTGCTTCATCCGAGATCATGCAGAGAAGAAACTAACATTCACCATCTCTGTTATGAACATGAACCGACACAGGCATAATGCTATCTGAATATGCAGGGGAGGGTGTGGGTCAAGGATACTATTTGAAATTTAATAAAATAATTAGTAATAAATAAGATCCATTATTAGACCCTAATCATTTACAACTAAAATTCTTATTCCTAAATGATAGATTGTTCCACCATTTAAGAAGGAAAAATGTATATTATACAATAATTTTAAAATAAAGGCTAGCTAGTTATCTAAAAATAAGTGCAATTATCTGACACCATGTGTTGCAGGAAAATGTGAGGAAGGATGCATCGAGTGAGGAGGCATGGTGTCTCCTAATTTAAGAGCATTTTTAGAGGCATACAAACCTTAGAATGTGAGTGACTGGCATGGAGGCAATTTTGGTTCAGAGAAAAATAATACGTGTTTGCAGAGAATGCAGAGGAAGGTTTAATTATTCCAGTATACTTATCGGTATGCGTTCCTTGTCATATCTGCAGTTTGTTAAAGTTGTAGTAGCATTTTTGTGATGTATTACAGTCCGAATTGATTGTAAAAAAGGTTCAGCAATTTTATTTGTAAGCTGATTTGATCCTAGACATAATGTTTAGAGAAATCATATAGGTTTATCTCTTTCTATAAATGGTAATAAGAAACCCTTTGCTTGTTTGAATTGATTTAGCTTTGATGGTTGTTCAAAATCATATGATACCCATAGGCATCACTTAAAGAAGGTATTTAAATGGGTTAGGAAACTATCAGTTAACAAATTGAAATTTTCATTTTGTATGATATTAATATCATTTTTCTGGATCAAAATTGAAGTATTCAATAATTCATAGCAATAGGAGAGTCTCTTTCTCCACAATCAAGCCCTTTAGCGGTTACTCCATTTGCAAAATCTTATCAGCAAGTTTTGAGACATAGAACCTTTAGTTCTTTCCTCATAAAAGAGAGACATTATTTTGTATAATTTTAGACTTTAGTTTTAATTGTAAATCTAGATAAAAAGGAACCATATATTTTTAACATACTTTGGATTAGGTTTGATTCACATAGATTGTGATTAGCAAGGTCAGACCCTATTGCATTTATGATTTATTATAACATTAGGGCTCTGTTCAGGGCCCACTATCCTGCTAAACAACAAAAAATACTAACATAACCACTCTTTCTTACATCTAAATGAGCCTAAGAATAGCTATGTTGGATATGAAACCCCACCCAAACAAAATTATCACATTCCCGAGATATAATAAAAATGACTTAGTGAAAACACAAAACTTACAACATAAACAAGACCAGACCACTATCCACATGCTGCACCTTGTGGGAGTTCCTACACACTAGCGTGCTTCAATTCCAGACCATGTAGAGGAGAAACCAATGCTCTATTATGAACACCCTAGCCAAAAGATGAACTGATTCCACTAGCAGAGCATGCGATTCTTCTACCAGCTTCGAACTAATATTCAGTTCCCATGTGTACACAGGTAGAATGTTGTTTGAATATGTAGGGGTGGGGGCTGGTCAAGGATACTATTTGAGATTTTAAAAAATAATTAATAATAAATAAGGCTAATTATTATATCCTAATCATCTGCAACTAAAATTCTTATTCCTAAACTATAGACTGTTTCATCATTTAAGAAGAATATTTCACATTATGAAATGATTTAGAAAAAAATCCACAAAACCACCTATTTATCTAAAATTAAGTGCAATTACATAGCACCATGTGTTGCCTTGATTCTCATATATTTATGGAGCTATATATGATTAATAAAAAATGTTTCTCAACGAGATTGAATCATAGATTATCATGTCATTGAGGGAATGGGAATGTCAACCATATAGAATATTTGTACATGAATTATCTATAAGCCAGGCATAGACAAATTATGTTGCTGCCAATGGCTTGTCTTGAAGTTCAAGTGGATTCTAATAGAATAGCATTTATTGTTGATAATTGGTTATCTTAGATAAAATGCAGTGTAAATTAGAAAGGGTTGTAATGTCCACATCTCCTCCTTCATCTTCCTTTGAAACACCATCCACTACTATATCAATAAGTTCTTGCAAACCTGCACATACCTTATCAACCAACAAATCTGCAACCTTTTCATTAGCAACTTGGTCACTAACATCAACATCATCATGCCCTTCAACTTATTCAGGTTCATGATTAGATTCAATCAACTAAAAATGATATGGAAACTCATCCACAACCATATCTTCCTTGTCCTTTTGAACTTCTCGAGTGCTTGATGATGTCAAAATGATCATTGCTTACCTCCTTTATTGCTACTATCCTAATTTGGCTTTTTCTCTTTTGATCGATCCTTCTGATGGGCCATGTGATCTTCTCCTTGGTTGGTAAGTTCCATTTTTGCCTCTCTCGAGTAAATTTTTCCTCCAAATCTTTAAAAGCTTTATCCAACCTTTGTATCTCTTGCTTAAAACTTTCTCATTCCGCCTTGTCATCTTCCTTCTTCTTCACACGTGTCTCTTTCCTCTTCTCTTGCTTCTTCCTTGATGAACCCTCACCCTGCAGACACCTATTCAACTAATCAATCTCTTCAAGAAAGCCCCTTTAACCTTTCTTCCACTGTGCCTTTGCATCACCTAGATCTCTTCTCTTCCCTACCTAGTCTTTTGGCAACTAGGTTCTCTTCGCAATCTACACAAACACAACACACAAACACCAAACTCTCTTGCTCAGACCTTCTGAGCTCTGACACCAATTGATGAAGAGGACACTTGGGTGAATGCCAATCAGACAAAAATCATTTCAAAATGGACAAAGACTTTGATCTTACAAGTGGTTCTCATGACCAACTCTTCAAGGTAACTTGAGGGCATACAAACTTGAATTCAAGGGCTATTTCATGGAGATAGCATGTTCTCAATGGGACCAATGATTTTTAAATTTCAGAGCATTAGTAGACATTGAACAACCACTTTCAATACTTGGCATCAACCTTGATCATTAACAAGGTTACTTCCTTCACAGACTGCTCTTAGGCCTAGTAGCCCTATTCACCTGATTTTCGGGTAGTAACTTTAGAACCACTAATTAAAGACATGAAAGGATAACTATTTTAAATACCCATTTAGAGGTTCTAAGCGAACAACAACACACGTATTTTGACAATAAATTTTTCTAAAAAACTAAGCTAGAGGATCTAGGACCATTTTAAGATACCCATTTAGCCATATTATAACATATAAAAAACTTGGGTGGGGTTACTTCAGAACTAGAGGCTAAAATATGGACTGGTAATATTCAGCCTAGGCCTAATTAGGCTTGTTTTGCAAAGTAGCTACTCCGCAAATCCACTCCGCAACTCAACCAATGGGTGTGAAAAATGTGTTTCACCTTCAAACCAACCAATCAACTAATTTTTGGTGCCCAAATTTCATAGATCTCAACAGGTTTGCAAATTAGAGGTCGCAGTCATGCATTTTGGGTCTGTCACATAGGGGCGCCAGACCCAGGGCTTCCTTGTTCTCAATATAAACTCCATCTCCCACTCTGAAACCACTTACATCATTGAAATGTCTTTTAAATCTACCATGCCACCAAGATTTAGAATTTTCCCACGGTGGAATGGGGATTTATTGGCATTTTTGTGACAAAACCCTTGTTTGGTAGGTTTTTAGACCCACTTTCTGTAAAATGATTATATCTTCCCTTATATTTGGTGAAATGACCTCAAAATAATGTTGAAAGAAAGATAAATCCTTCCTCTATCCATCCATATGACTTTTGCATCCGTACAGTATGATGGTTGTCCATACAAGTCGCAAAATTAGAGAAAAATGCTCAAAAAATTAGAAAAGTCAAAGTTTGTTTGTATTATTTCTTCACCACGACCATCAATCAACCCCTCATCGACCATATGGAGGTTAGTTGAAGATATATGAATCAATTCGCAATGCTCCCCAACCAATTTTCAAATGGGTGACCGTTGGGTTACAAAAATTGCACACTTTGCATTGTAAACTCGCAAAGTTGTCAAGCAACTTTTGCAAAATTTTAACAACTTTTCCCAAACTTACCCAAATGACTCCAAATAACTTGATTTCATTTTATACATGCTAAAAGAGGCTCAATAAGCTATATTACATAATTTCCCATCATTTTTGGCACTTTGCTACAATTTGGCCATACCATGACAATATTTGTCCATATAGCACCAATGACCAACAAGACTTACAATTTGAGTTCAAACTTATTACAATTGGTCCATAGGACCTTATTACACCAAAAAATGAAACAAAAAAAGAAAAAAACTTCAATTAGCCTCATGGAGGCATGAGACCCATTAGGTACCCCTGTACCATACTCCCGTGCAAAAGAAATTCCAAGCCCTCTTGGATTGAAAGAAGTAACAAGTCTGCATGCTCTGTATGCTCCTCCTTGAAACAACTCAAATGATTTTCATCTTCATGCTTGGTTTCCACTCGTCCATGAAAACTAGCCTTCTATCTTGTCACGTGGAACCTGATCCTTCACGCTATGATGTATCTTGATCTCTACCTCAACACCTTGCCCTCCTTTCATTTTAGTTATATTTACGACCATAAAGACAAAGAGCAATATTCAAAAACTTAAAACATACAAGAACATATGACACAATGATTTTTAGACCAAGCTCAAGTTGGTATGCCCTCAATTTTCACCATCAAGTGTTAAGTCGGTTTGATACCTAAGCAATTATTTCTAGATTCGTAAGTGCCAAGTGTTATGTCTTCAATACATAAACTCTAATGACAGAATTGGAAATCTTGTGCAGATACTTTGACCAATTGAGTTGGTTGTTCAATGGTATAGCATCCTTATAGCATAATGAGTGGTTCTCTGTACTCATTCCAAATTACTCAAGACATGGTAGGTAAGTAGACCTCGATCCATTCACTAGCAAAGAATTTTGCCACCAAGCTATTTGTCCACACGGTGACCATCCTATCTTTTATTGGATATTTATTTATCTAAATATTAATTTACTATATGAAATGAGCCAATTTTATCTCTGATTGTTGTATATCATGCATTTTATACTTTATTGTTCAGATTAGTACATTTTATTGTTGAAATTGACATATTTTTGCACATTATTGTTGAAATTGATTCATTTTCTGTCTTATTTATGAGCTCTATATATTTTGAGTATTGTTATTTGAATGGATATTTATTTTATGTTGATTTTTTGTTAATGTTGGAATTGATACATTTTATACTTTATTGTTTGGATTGATACATTTTATTTTTGAAATGGAAGTATTTTTGCACATTATTGTTGAAGTTGACAGATTTGATGTCTTATTGATGAGATGTATATATTTTAAGCCTTATTGTTTGAATGGATTGTTTTTTTAATATTTTTGACCAATTGGGTTGGTGGTTCAATGGTATAACATCCTTGTAGTATAAATGAGTGGTTCAATGTTACTCACGCCAAGTTACTCAAGGCAGGCTGGGCAAGCAGGTCGATGATCCATTCACTACTAAGGTTCTTTGCCATCGAGCTATCGGCCAACTTGTTAAGCAACACATCTTTTGCCAAATATTTATTTATCTTATAATTGATTTATTGTATGAAATGTGCTTATTTTATGTCTTATTGTTGGAATTGATACATTTTATACTTTATTGTTTGGATTGATACATTTTATTTTTGAAATGGAAGCATTTTTGCACGTTACTGTTGATGTTAACAGATTTTGTCTTATTGATGAGATGGATACATTTTAAGCCTTATTGTTTGAATGGATTGTTGTTTTTTATATTTTTGACCAATTGGGTTGGTGGTTCAATGGTATAAAATCCTTGTAGTATAAATGAGTGGTTCAACGTTACTCACGCCAAGTTACTCAAGGCAGGCTGGGCAAGCAGATCAATGATCCATTCACTACTAAGGTTCTTTGCCACCGAGCTATCGGCCAACTTGTTAAGCAACACATCTTCTGCAAAATATTTATTTATCTTATAATTGATTTATTGTATGAAATGTGCTTATTTTGTGTCTTATTGTTGCAATTGATACATTTTATAATTTATTGTTGAGATTGATATATTTTATTTTTGAAACGGAAGCATTTTTGCACTTTATTGTAGAAGTTGACTGATTTTATGTCTTATTGATGAGATGGATATATTTTAAGCCTTATTGTTTGAATGGGTCATTTTTTTAACATTTTTGACCAATTGGGTTGTTGGTTCAATGGTATAACATCCATGTAGTATAAATGAGTGGTTCAATGTGTACTCATGCCAAGATACTCAAGGTAGGCTAGGCAAGCAGATCAACGATCCATTCACTACTAGGATTCTTTGCCATCGAGCTATCGGCCAACGTTTTAAGCAACACATCTTTTGTAAAATATTTATTTATCTTATAATTGATTTATTGTATCAAATGTGCTTATTTTATGTATTATTGTTGGAATTGATACTTTTTATACTTTGTTGTTGAGATTGATTTTTTTAAATTTTTGAAATGGAAGCTTTTTTGAACTTTTTTGTTGAAGTTGACAGATTTTATGGCTTATTGATGAGATGGATACATTTTAAGCCTTATTGTTTGAATGGATTGCTTTTTTTACATTTTTGACCAATTGGGGTGGTGGTTCAATGGTATAACATCCTTGTAGTATAAATGAGTGGTTCAATGTGTACTCACACCAAGTTACTCAAGGTAGGCTAGGCAAGTAGATTGACGATCCATTCACTACTAAGGTTCTTTTCTACCAAGCTATCGGCCAACTTGTCAAGCAATGCATCTTTTGTGAAATATTTGTTTATCTTATAAGTGATTTATTGTATGAAATGTGCTCAAGTATTTGTATGTGGAAACCCTCGGTTAGAGAGACAAAACCATGGTGAGACAGAGCTCACAACTTCACTAGTTTTAAATGAAGGTGCCATGTTAGGAGCATACAAAGCACTGGTTAAGGTGCTACCTGGTTAAAAGATTTTTACAAAAGATCATTTAGGATCTAAGCCCTATTAAGAGCTGCCTGGTCACAGGACTTTTGAACATCAACAAAAATGTCACCCTATTAAGGGATTTTTACAACGAACTGATTAGGTTCACCCTATTAGAGGGATTTGTATATGATGTAAGACCTTCTAAAATAATGATCTATAATGACACTGATTGTCTGATTAGATCATACTTGTAGAACTCTTCCCCTATTCGCCTGGCTGTTGATCTTCTTTTCTTACTTCACCTTTGTGACTGTAGCATTCCTTAGAAGATATCTTTCCTCTACTCTCTGCAATCTCCACTTATCATTAACAGTGTCATACTTTACGTCCTATGACTAATATTTATACAAGAGTGACCCTCTTGATTCACGGAACCGCAAGGGAGTAAACTTGACCAAAAAATATGCAATGCAAGAAAGTTGTGCGTTGTGATCTAGAGTTTATCTTGAGATCATCCATAGACTTTAAAACTAACTCCTGTTGAAAGATTAACTTTACATCAGAGTAATGGATTCTCGCATAATCAGGCTCTTAACTCAAACTGCAACTCAAACTATTCTGGATAAATCTATCAGTTAGATCGGTACCGGTTTGTTGTTTAGATGCTGATTAAGACCGATACTGAGTACTTGGTTCAGTCTACCGGTTTATCTAACTACTTAGTTGACCGGTGCATACACTATGTTCTTTATCTACCGGTGTCATCTAAGTAATGCGAGCGACCGATGATCTTTGACCGGTGTGAATAGTTTTGATGAGATACACTAATGACAACTTATATTGCTAACACTTTCAAGAAAGACAAGAAACAAATTGCTTAAACAACAACTTTCCAAAAATGAAGAGAAGATGCTCAAAAGCAGAAAAATGAACTTTCCAAGGTGTCAAAACTCATCCAAAGATTTCATTTTGACACACACAAGACTTCTAACAAGGAAACACAAAAAACTAAACAACAAATGTCCTAATATGGCTAAGAAATCCACTTGGCTTATAAGGATGCCAAATAGGGTATGCCACAACAAGGCTTAGGACTTATTGAAAAAAAACATCAAACACAACCTAGCAAAAGAGAAACATCAAGGTGTCATTCATCTTTGTCCTTGGATTTGTTGAGTGCTTTGATACCAAAAATGATGCAAAGTTAAACACTTTGGAACACCACTAGAGGAATAATCAACTCTAGGGTCTCAACAATGGATTACAACATCATTTAGGTCCAATCCTATCCACCGATACATTCTTACATTCTCTGGATGCTTCATAACATGGAAATGACCCCTAGGGAGTTATTTGGCCAAGATTCTCAAGTCTTATTAAAGGTAAAGGATACCTTAAGGAACTGGTATAACAACATATTATGGTCAAAATGATATGTTCTAACTACTGGTTCAATCCTCCAAGGGCAAATATATAGTCTTGCTTCATACACCCTATAACCTTCTTGTAGCCTTGCCAGCTCGGTTTTCATTGATTAAATCCACATTTTTCCAAAAAAATTGGAAAATAAAAAATATATTTGAGTACCCTTTTCAAAGTACTAAGAGGCCCCAAGGTTTCACCTTCTCACTCCAAAGAATCATAGGACTGTTCACACTATGGCATGGTGGCAAATAGGCCTAAATTCATGGTATAAAGAAGGAACTACTATGAGGAGATTTTATCTCAGTCTGTAACCACTTGGAGCACTTTTAACATCATGAAATATGGTTGATTACACAATCTAAGCCTTTGGTGAGGTCGTGTGTGGAATGAACTTGCTGATTGCATGAAATTGGGGATCAAGTAGGCTAGGTTAATGAAGTCCAACTACCCCACATACATGCCACAAAGACTCCCTCTTTTGGGGACCTCTGGAGGGTCATAAAAACCTTCTAAATCTCTGGTTTCAGCTTCCAATATGTTCTACATCAAGAATGAGATTGCTGCCTCCATTTTGGCTCTAATTGACCTTAAAAAGACCCACTTTACAAAGGGGCTATCTCTTCTGATCAAAATTTATTCAAACCAAAGCTTTTAGGTGATTAGGGATCCCTAAAAACATCCAGATCCAAAGCTATAACTTCCAGATCGACCCACATTAGTAGTTATGAATAAAAAGGCAATAAAACATTAGGTGGCCACATAGAGATGTCCAACTAGAGTATCACTTTTCTCCCAGCTCCCTCGATGAACACAAAAAAGGAAAATAAAAACATAAAATAAATTGGAAGAGATTTGGTTCCACCAAGGGCCATTGAAAACTAATGGTGGAAACTCAATCTACAGCCATTTTTTCAAAACCCTTGCTAAAACTGCCCAAAACAACACAGTCCGCACAAAAATCTTGATTTCTCCCAAACCAAAACACTTCGGACACCTTAAATTGTCACAAATGAAAGATAAGAGGTTTATCTAACTTTCTAAATTGATTTTACATCCCATTTAGACCATGCACGGATATGGCAGTTCTCTTTTGTATGGAGAATATAGGAAAACTGTGTTATTTCATAAATATCCGCGAGAAACAATAGGTGCAAAGTGTTTTTTTTTCAACACCTCGTTTAACTCTTCAAATTATCTTCTTCAAGGGACATCAAATTCCCATGATTCCATTAGTTTCTTTTAAGAAACTCTTTGGTTTCAAGATGCTGTCAATAAAGACAAGAAACAAATTGCTTAAACAACAACTTTCCAAAAGTGGAAGAGAAGATGCTCAAAAGTAGAGAAATGAACTTTCCAAGGTGTCAAAACTCATCCAAAGATTTCATTTCGATAGACACAAGACTTCTAACAAGGAAACACATAAAACTAAACAACAAAATGTCCTAATATGGCTAAGAAACCCAATTGGCTTATAAGGATGCCAAATAGGGTATGCCACAACAAGGCTTAGGACTTATTGAAAAAAAACAATGTCAAACAAAACCTAGAAAAAGAGAAACATCAAGGTGTCATTCATCTTTGTCCTTGGAATTTTTGAGTGCCCTTGCACCATACTCCCCTAATGAAAAGATCTCAAGTCCACTTTTGATGAGTTGTTGGAGTGAAGAGCCTTGCTTGGAAATCTGATGTTCATCAAGCCATATTACTTTTGATTCAGGTTGTCCTCTATATTTGATTAATTATTCTTTGTACTCTCTCCTTCTAGTCTTCTTAACTCTAGTATCTAGTACTTTCTCAAGTTGTGGTGGTACTGATTCGGGGAATGGTTTCAAATCTTCTACCACTTGTTCTTGTTGTGCAGCAACTTCAGTGGTCTCTCCTTTGTATGGTGTCAAGTCACACACATTAAAGATGGGTGAGATACCAAGGTCTGGTGGTAACTTGATTTTGTATGTAGTCTGCCCATATTTTTCCAAAATCTGACATGGTCCAACTTTCTTGGGTAGTAGCTTAGTGTGCTTGACTTTTGGTAGCCTCTCCTTCTTGAGAAATGCCCACACTAGGTCTCCTATTTCAAAAATAACTTCTCTCCTCTTTTGATCTGCCTAGTCTTTGTACCTTTTTGTGGTCTTTTGTAGTTGAGATTTCACTTGATCATGGACCTCTTTCATAGCTACAACAAAGTGTTCTCATTCTACACTAATTGGTTCAAAATTAGGAAGTTGTCTTAGTTCAAGCACTCCCCTTGGGTTCATCCCATAAACAATTTGAAAAGGTGACTTGTTGGTATTCCTATTGACTGTGTCATTGTAGGAAAATTTAGCTTGAGCAAGTATATAATCCTATTTCTCTCCATGTTGTTTTATGAGGCATCTTAAGAGGTTCCCTAATGATCTATTGACAACTTCTGTTTGCCCATCCGTTTGTGGATGATAGGCTGATGAAAATGATAGGTTTGTCACTAGTTTCTTTCACAAAGTCCTCCAAATGTGACCAACAAATTTGACATCCCTATTTGATACAATGTTAAAAGGAAATCCATGAATTCTAACTATCTCTTTGAAGAAAAGATATGCAATGTAGGATGCATCACTAGTGGACTTACATGGCAAGAAGTGAGCCATTTTACTAAATTTGTCCACAACAACAAAAACACTATCAAATCCCCTTTGAGTCTTGGGCAACCCCATAACAAAATCCAAACTTACATGCTCCCATGGTCTTGATGGAATGGGTAAAGGATGATATAAACCTACATTTGTACTTCTCCCTTTGGCTTTTTGACAAATAGAGCATGCCTCTACAAACCTCTGAACATCCACTTGTAGCTTTGGCCAAAAGTAGTGCCTCCTTACTAGTTCCAATGTCTAGTGTAGGCCAAAATGACTAGACATAGAACCACTACACTTCGCTTGAATGATATTGGTTCTCATGGAACATTTTGGGATGCATACTTGTCCCCCTTTAAAGAGAATGAACTCTTTGGGCAGCAAATAGTGTCTCCACTTTTTGAGTGATTGGACTAGTGCATACATCTATAGTTATATCAAACTATAAGGGCCAAACCAATTTGTGAGTTGAAACACAAGTTCTCTAGGAAAATGCTCTACACTATTTTGACAGATCCTTCTATGTATAAGACTGATTATTATGTTTTGAACTATAGTATGGGTTGCTGAACCCCTAATTCTGGGTGTAGCATATGCAATATCATATAAGAGACATCATGTAATTAAAAACCAAGTTATTTACACTATTAGTCTTGGCTGCACTATCGTATCCAAACCACCAATTGGTTTACTTACTGGTAGTAGTAGCAACATAAGTTTATCTAAATACTATGGTTGTGTAAGAAGATCACAACAACTAGAGAGAACTCATTACAATAGCATTAGAGAACATGAATATAACTGACCCAAAACTATTAGAGGTAGAGAGAGAGCACACTACTCTTGCACAGAGGTAAACTACACATAATTTAACTATAACCTCGAATCAAGTACTGACGATGTTATAGTAAATAACTCAGGATTCCGCCTGATTCCCCTAAGTGGGTTTATGATGGCGAAGAACTATTTGGGATGGGTAATGCCCAAAAGATTTGTTTCCTGCAATAGTTACACCAAAACTCAGTAGAAACTAGAGCTACATACTACGTTAGTGTGAGTAGATTCAAGGGCCTTGATCCCATGGATACGGGTATGTAGGAAGCCTAGTAGGTGAAGGATACCTCCAGTGCACAAGTGCCTTGAACGTAATTAAAGTGGTTTCATGTTAACAGTCAAGTCAAGATGCAAGCTTCTAAATTTATCAAACTAAGGAAAGAATGATTCTCAGGAAGGTATCTATACCCGGCCGGATGCTCGAAAATCGAGAGGGGTTATAGAACTTAAAATTAATCTCGGTGGTCTGCACCTGGCCGTAAGCCTGAAATCCAAGGAAGGGTGCATATCTTATTTTATAACCTTGCTAAGAATCTTGGCACAGTCTTGGGAAGATTGTGAAATTTCTTGCAAGCTACTCTGGACCCGGATGGTCCCAAAGAGTGTATGTCTCTAATCAGAGCATTATGTATTTCATGCCCTTATGAACCTATCCCGAATGGATGGAAGAATGAATTCTATGTCACTTACTACATCCTCTATCCCACACAGATAGAGATTGGGTTCGGACGACCCTTTTATTTGCCCAGGACAAAAGAGCCTGGATGGCTAAGTGAAAGTTTTGTCCTGGATGGACTCTTTTAAAAATTTATCTCTTGAGCAATCAATGACTAACTTTGTTAAGTAGACAAACAAATTTATAGGCTTGTGTTCTAAGTTGATATTTTATTAATGAATTTCTAGTAATCTGTTATTTTAATTCTTAGGACAAGTGGGTCCTTACAAATGGTGTTTGGTATACACTGAAACATGCTCTCTCCTTCCAATGTCTATAGTTACAGAAAAATAGGCAGAGGTGCGATATCTAACTCTAGATGCTAACATGGAATCCAAAAGCAGTCTTCGAAAACCAACATTCAATCTTGTTGTTGTATACACCATAACCAGATTGGAATACACATGCAATTTGACCTTAGATATTAAAAATGCAAAGAATGAGGTTCCTTCTTCCTTACAAGTATTGAGCTCCAAACATGAAATCTGGATGATTCCATTGTTATCAAGGTGTTGTGGCTACATCAAACATCTCAGATTTCCAAAGGGTTTGCGTCCTCAAAAATATAAAAAAGGACAGTCACCCTATTTGCTCCATAGTATTATCATAAAAAGTACGATAATACTATGGAGCAAATAGGGTGACTGTCCTTTTTTACTTGGGGTCTTTTTTTATTGCAAAGGTATTTTCAATACCCTTTGTAGTTTTAACTGTACTTTTATAAAATTGTACACCTCAGTGTACAGTTTTATAACTGTATACTATAAATATAGATATAAAAGTACTTATAGTGTTGTGGATTTTAACTGTACTGTTATTCTTCTTCCCATTACTATACTGTACTGTTATTCTTCCCTTGACTAGGGTCATTGAAAATGACCCTGGTCATTTTACTTTTAACTGTACTTTTTACGATACTATTATGGAGCAAATAGGGTGACTGTCCTTTGGTATGAAAATACTCAGCCTGGGGTCTTTTTTTATTGCAAAGGTATTTTCAATACCCTTTGTAGTTTTAACTGTACTTTTATAAAACTGTACACCTTAGTGTACAGTTTTATAACTGTATACTATAAATATAGATATAAAAGTACTTACTTATAGTTTTGTGGATTTTAACTGTACTGCTATTCTTCTTCCCGTTACTATACTGTACTATTATTCTTCCCTTGACGAGGGTCATTGAAAATACCCTGGTCATTTTAATTTTAATTGTACTTTTTATGATAATACTGTGGAGCAAATAGGGTGACTGTCCTTTTTTAGGGGGACCCCCTACTATTTGAATGGGAAACTGGTATGAGTATGAGTCTGAGTAGCATCCATGTGAAGATGCTGTTATGATGGATATATGCTGTTACGTGAGATTGGTGTTGATTGGATGCATTGGTGTTATGTAGAATAGATGTGTTGGTGCTCTATTTGTTAAGGAGTGCTATCCAAAAAGGATGGCACATTGGACAGATGGCCCCCTATCCAAAAAGATTCAATCAAGGACGATAGGAGATTGGTAACTGGGATGCCCTTCAGTCGAGAGAAGAAGTGGCCATGATCGTATGGATTTTCATTGATGGCCTACCCGCTGATGATGCCTCGTTGAAACAGAAGGGAGAGACAAGGATTTCATCATGGTTGACGTCTGATTCCCTATTCATAGTAGGGAAAGCATGATGGATTTAGGCTAGTTGGGGGACAACTTGAGCTTCTGGTCCAAGCTGGATTAATGTGAAGTTTCAAGCCAGATTAATGCTGAGCAATAAGTTGAGGAGCCCTATAGAAACTACAGTGGGGGGGTGATCTATGAAGACTGGTAGGGAGAGGATCGGGCTCGACCAACTCTATATCCTCCAGCCATTCCCACCCCCCCATTCGCCCTTATTCTAAAGGTTGGTCCCCCAAGGGCTAAAGGGTGCAGACCCTAGGTATTTCATAACCTTGGTATGACAATACCCAGCCTAGGGTCTTTTTTTATTGAAAAGGTATTTTCAATACCCTTTGTAGTTTTAACTGTACTTTTATAAAACTGTACACCATAGTGTACAGTTTTATAACTATATACTATAAATATAGATATAAAAGTACTTACTTATAGTGTTGTGGATTTTAACTGTACTGTTATTCTTCTTCCCATTACTATACTGTACTGTTATTCTTCCCTTGACCAGGGTCATTGATAACCAGGGGTCTTTTTTTATTGCAAATGTATTTTCAATACCCTTTGTAGTTTTAACTATACTTTTATAAAATTGTACACCTCAGTGTATAGTTTTATAACTGTATACTATAAATATAGATATAAAAGTACTTACTTATAATGTTGTGGATTTTAAATGTACTGTTATTCTTCTTCCCGTTACTATACTTTACTGTTATTCTTCTCTTGACCAGGGTCATTGAAAATGACCCTGGTCATTTTACTTTTAACTGTACTTTTTATGATAATACTGTGGAGCAAATAGGGTGACTGTCCTTTGGTATGAAAATACCCAGCCTGGGGTCTTTTTTTATTGCAAAGGTATTTTCAATACCCTTTTTAGTTTTAACTGTACTTTTATAAAACTGTACACCTTAGTGTACAGTTTTATAACTATATACTATAAATATACATATAAAAGTACTTACTTATAGTGTTGTGGATTTTAACTGTACTGTTATTCTTCTTCTTGTTACTATACTGTACTGTTATTCTTCCCTTGACCAGGGTCATTTTCAATGACCTTGGTCATTTTACTTTTAACTGTACTTTTTACGATAATACTGTGGATCAAATAGGGCGACTGTCCATTTTTAGGGGACCCCCTACTATTTGAATGGGCAACTGGTATGAGTATGAGTCTGAGTAGCATCCATGTGAAGATGCTGTTACGATGGATAGATGCTGTTACGTGAGATTGATGTTGATTGGATGCGTTGGTGTTATGTAGAATAAATGTGTTGGTGCTCTATTCGTTAAGGAGCGCTATCCAGAAAGGATGGCACATTGGACAGATGGCCTGCTATCCAGAAAGATTCAATCAAGGACAGCAGGAGATTGGTAACTGGGATGCCCTTCAGTCGAGAGAAGAAGATGGCCATGATCGGATGGATTTTCATTGATGGCCTACCCGCAGACAATGCCTCACTGAAATAGAAGGGAAAGACAAGGATTTCATCATGGTGGACGGCTGATTCCCTATTCATAGTAGGGCAAGAATGATAGATTTAGGCTGGTTGGGGGACAACTCGAGCTTCTGTTCCAAGCCGGATTAATGTGAAGTTTCAAACCAGATTAATGCCAATCAAAAAGCTGAGGAGCCCTATAGAAACTACAGTGGGGGTGTGATCTATGAAGACCGGTAGGGAGAGGACCGGGCTCAACTAGTTCTATATCTTCTAGCCGTTGCCACCCCCCCCATTTGCCCTTATTCTAAAGGTTGGCCCCCCAAGGGCTAAAGGTTGCGGACCCTGGGTATTTCATACCCTTGGTATGATAATACCCAGCCTGGGGTCTTTTTTTATGCAAAAGGTATTTTCAATACTCTTTGTAGTTTTAACTGTACTTTTATAAAACTGTACACCACAGTGTACAATTTTATAACTGTATACTATAAATATAGATATAAAAGTAGTTACTTATAGTGTTGTGGATTTTAACTGTACTATTATTCTTCTTCCCGTTACTATACTGTATTGTTATTCTTCCCTTGACCAGGGTCATTGATATCCAAGGGTCTTTTTTTATTGCAAAGGTATTTTCAATACCCTTTGTAGTTTTAATTGTACTTTTATAAAACTGTACACCTCAGTGTACAGTTTTATAACTATATACTATAAATATAGATATAAAAGTACTTACTTATAGTGTTGTGGATTTTAACTGTACTGTTATTCTTCTTCCCATTACTATATTGTACTATTATTCTTCCCTTGACCAGGGTCATTGAAAATGACCTTGGTCATTTTACTTTTAACTGTACTTTTTACGATAATACTGTGGAGCAAATAGGGTGACTGTTCTTTTTCGTTGATGATTCTCATAATAGTACATCTATTATTGGGTCTTCTCTCAGTATTGCTTAGGCAAATCTGCATATTCATCACCTGTGCATATGAAGTGGCTCTAATGGAAAGAAATAAGAAAAATCATTACGACTATAGAAAAATCATTACAACTAGAAAATCAAGTTCTATAAATGGATAGTTATGATGCTTTGCCATTACAACAATTGAGAATTCATCATTTTGTACTTCTTGGTGTATTCCATTTAAGTATGTTAGGCACAAAGTATTCCATTTAGATATGGTGAATTCCATTGAGCATTCATCTTATTAATTAGCATTCATTAACAGGCATTCATTAGCATTCATAAGACTCATTAATTAGCATTCATTAACACATCATAACATTCATTAACACATAAGATTAAAACATCGACACACAAACATCAGTTCGAGACACTTCCGTCGATCAAACGACACAAACCGGTGTTGCAGTTTTGCTGTCGATATTACCGACGGCTGGGATAACTATATATATACCTAAGCAATAACTAGACCTTAAATCACTAAGAAAAATAAAATCTCTTGAAGCGAGGAATTGAATGTTGCGAGCTCCACATTATTTATGGCGGCAATTTTTGATTATTTGACGTGCGTACCAAAAAGATGCCACATACATTCTTTGATTTGTTTCTTGAAATTTGTTCGTGCAACCAAGATCACCCTCGTCATCTAAAATTTAATCACGCTTCCCAATAAATGAAGTAGATGAGAGCTTAGCAATTAGGTTCATGTTTCAATTTCGAGTAGTTCTCTCTACTTTTGTGGGGGTGGTTGAAAACAATTGTCTAACTCCTTTTACCTCGTTAGAGAGGTTGTTGCAACAGGGTGAGAGATAGGTTTGTTAGGATTAGGATATTGTTTTGGCTATCAATATTGTGGTGATGCTTCTATTAGGGACGTATGTGGTGGTTTCGATGTCAAAGGCTTTTTTTTAAAGTGGCGTCCTCAATGTCCTATGGTGATTCCTCCCTCTTAGACGACTGAATTTTGTAGTAATATTTTGTGGATGGTTCCTTGATTTATTTATATTCCTTTCATTTCGTCTATCTTTTGCAGAGGAATTTTCCTCATGTTGTGTGGGCTAGCATATTTTGGTTATTTCTTATATCTGGAAATAGTCACCAAAATATCTTTCTTTGATTATGAAACACTTCCTTTATTGTTATAATGAGCTCATGTCTTTCTTGAATTTATTGTTGAAATAAATAGACATCTTATTAGGATTTACCTTTCTATTGGTTATTGGTGACTATTCCAAATGTTTTTAACTTGCTAGCTAGTCTTATGTTTGTGACTCTACCTAGTTTATTGAGGATCCTTGGCAGTATGTACAGAGGGGGGGAACACCAGGAAGGAAACACTGAGATGCGCCCTTGTATTGAGTATAGTGGTGGTGCAATTCCATAGCCTAGACGAAGCATGTTGGGATTTGATGATATCTAGAGTTTAGATCGAAAGTTATCCTTGTGTAAGAGCCACTTCTTGTTTGGAAACAGATATTGGTAAGGCCATGCCAAGGGAGGCTATTGGGGGACTCTAGCCAATAGTTGGAGGTTGATAAGACCTCATTTGGTAATGATACGAATTAGTAAGGTAATGCCACTTGAGTTTAATTTCTTTTATGGCTTTTGTGAGGGCATACAAACCTTTCCTTCTGTGATGGATTTAGCATGTATGCTCGAGAATCTTCCTAGACCCCTTGAATGTGTTTTGGAAGCTTGGGAAGTTCCTCTTCTTAGCATGGTTTGATGGATTCTTAGGTGCGACTTAGACCACTTTGGAGATCCGATCCATGTGGTGGGCCTTGATGGCCCTAGATTTGGTGGGGTGACACTCTTTGGGTTATGAATTTATCATGCTATCCTATCAATAAGTTGTTCCCCTTGTGTGGGCTCTATGCTATTTATTGAGGAACCTATAGAGGATGACTTGTTTTGGGGTATTCCTAGGACAGTTGGTCTGCGCCCGTGTAGCATTCTCTTGAGTTTGTCTTGTTGGCTTCTAGGAGTAAGCCTAGTCCTTGGGGGGGATGATGTAGTGCCTCTCTCGTTTACCCCTTTGCACGAACATCCTAATGGTGTGGTTTCAACTGTCACTCTTGAAGGGTAAGGTCATGTTGGTCCCATGTGAGGGAGAATTTTCCAGGAGGATTGTTTTGGATCGTGTATTGACATTCTGCGTGAACTAAGAGATGTAGGATATGGTCTTGAATCGCATTCTGGAGACCCTTAGAGTAGGGATGAGTCATTCATGTGGATGTAGTGATTGTTACCTGCATTATGGTTGATGGCATCTTGAGATGTTCTTTGCCCTTAGATTTTGGGCATGACGACTCGTGACAAAAATATGTATGGCTAATGAGCAACAATCGAATGAACAACGAGTTTTGAGTCTAAAAATCAGAAAAAAAATAAATATTTTGTGCATTGAAACTTCTCCCCAAATGTCAAAATTGACGTTGGATCGACCAAAAGTGGCTATTTAAACGTGCACAATCAACTTCCAATGGTTCCCAACCAATTTTCAAATAGGGAACCGTTGGTTACAAGATTGTCAACATTTTGCATAACAAACATACAAAAGCTGTCACCCAGCTTCGTGCATGGACATAAAAAAGGAAAATAAAAACATAAAATACATTGGAAGAGATTGGGTTCCACCAAGGGCCATTGAAAACCAATGGTGGAAACTCAATCTACAACCATTTTTTCAAAACCCTTGCTAAAACTGCCCAAAACAGCACAGTTTGTGCAAAACTCTCAATTTCTCCCAAACCACAACACTTCAGATGCTCTAAATGGATGCAAATGAAAGATAAGAGGTTTATCTAGCTTCCTAAATTGATTTCACTTCCCATTTAGACCATGCACGCATATGGAAGTTCTTTGTTGTATGGAAAATGTAGGAAAACTGTGTTATTTCATAAAAATTTGCCAGAAACAATACATGCAAAGTGTTTTTTTTTCAACACCTCTTTGACTCTTTGACTTCTATTCTTCAAGGGACATCAAATTTCCATGATTCCATTAGTTTCTTTCAAGAAACTCTTCGGTTTCAAGATAATTTCAAGAAAGACAAGAAACAAATTGTTTAAACAACAACTTTCCGAGAATGGAAGAGAAGATGCTCAAAAGCAGAAAAATGAACTTTCCAAGGTGTCAAAACTCATCCAAAGATTTCATTTCAACACACACAAGACTTCTAACAAGGAAACACACAAAACAAAACAACAAAATGTCCTAATATGGCTAAGAATATAGACCAAGCAACCATTACTAAATAGGATACAAAATCTAATATAACTATATAACGATAGAAAATAGAGTTCAAATAATATAAAATAAAATAATCATTATAAAAATAATGGTAGGAAATAAATTAATCAATACAATGAACATCAACCTAAACAATGAGTTAATATTTTTATTAAAAGTGGATAAGTTAATAATATCCTATTAATGTATTACAACATTAATATACATTGTGTAATAATATAAAAGAAATGAGACATTTTAAATTTTTTTAAATGTTGCCCAAATATTTAGCAAGGTATGCGTATATCATAAGGTGAACAATTTAAAAAAAAAAAATATTTATATGATGATCGATTCAAAAGAAAGGGACTTCATAAAACATTCACTATAAATATATATAACCAAAAAGAGCCAAAAGACTATGTTTTTTTCCTTCTGCAAGATGTGGTGCAAAAACCTGGAGCTGCATGCGCATCCATCCCAGGGAGAAGAAGTGACGATGAAGGGATACGTGGCCCCAGAAGAGTAGGCCATTGATGCCTACAGCCATATGGGAGCTCCAAAATGCAGACAATCTGATTTAGGAACATCTATGAACGCTTCTGGAAGAAATAAACCGCCTTCTACTGTCGTTTGAAGCTAGAAATAAATAGGGTTTAAGTCTCAATTTTAGAGATGGAGAAGCTGGGATTTTTCTTGCAAGAGAACCAACCATATTAAGTTTCCCTGTGAGTTCTTTTCATTTGCAGAAATTTCCAGGTTATTATTTGAGAAAATAAAAGTGAAGGAAAGAGCTATGTTTGGAATTAGGGCTGCTTATCTTACAATTAAAAGCTAGGATAATTTTAAGAACATACCAGGTATGTAATAGTTTATAAATATATTTATTTTCATCCCATTAATAAGAGGTTTTTATAGAAAACTCTATTATTTCACATGACCAGTATAGTTCTTTTGGTGGATTCTTCTTTCAAAAATATATAAATTAGCTCTAAGTAAAAATAATCATTTTACCTTTTATCCTGTTCTTTTATCAACATCTGCTTGTTTATATCTGACGTTGTCATTAAGGAACCATACAAGACTGCAGCCTTAACAGCTCCATATATTCCTTGACTAATCACATGGTTAGTTCCATTTCTTCAAATTAATATGTTGATTTCCACCTATAATTAATACTGTTTCAAGTGTTAAATCAAACTATAAGGGCCAGACCAATTTGTGAGTTGAAACACAAGTTCTTTAGGAAAATGCTCTACACTGTTTTGATAGATCCTTCTATGTATAAGACTGATTATTATGTTTTGAACTATAGTATGGGCTACTAAACCCCTAATTCTGGGTGTAGCATATGCAATATCATATAAGAGACATCAGGTAATTAAAAACCACGTTATTTACGCTATTAGTCTTGGCTGCACTATTGTATCCAAACCACCAATTGGTCTACATACCGGTAGCAGCAGCAAGATAAGTTTATCTAAATACTATGGTTGTGTGATTTCCTATTTACATATTGTTGATATGATCAGTTGAGAGATAAAATAACTTGTTATTTTCTTTGCTATAACAATCCCCTGGATTGCTCTACTTTTAGATAGATTATAAATGTTCTATGTCTGCTGTGCTAAGATTAAACCATCTACCATGCTACTGGCAGTCCATGGAATAACATTATTGTATTTTTACGTTCAAGTGTGAAAAAAAAGCTAAGTCTTATGTGGCTCTTCTAAAGACCGAACAGTATCCTAGCTGAAGCATAACTATTTTAAAAGGGCTACCTTATTTATAATTTAACTTCTCATGTAATCCTATAAATGTTTATTGTTATAAATAAATAAATAAATGATGATGTTACTGACTTTGTTTAACAATTGATGATTTGTTACGGAGTAGAAAACAAACACTGTAAGAAGATCACAACAACTAGAGAGAACTCATTATAGTAGCATTAGAGAAGAGGAATATAACTGACCCAAAACTATCAGAGGTAGAGAGAAAGCACACTACTCCTACGCATAGGTAAACTACACATAATTTAACTATAACCTTGAATCAAGTACTGACGATGTTATAGTAAATAACTCAGGATTCTTCCTGATTCGCCTGAGTGGGTGTATGATGGCGAAGAACTGTTTGGGACGGGTAATGCCCAAAAGATTTGTTTCCCGCAACAGTTACACCAAAACTCAATAGAAACTAGAACTACATACTAAGTTAGTGTGAGCAGATTCAAGGGCCTTGATCCTGTGGATACGGGTATGTAGGCAGCTTGGTAGGTGAAGGATACCTTGAATATAATTAAAGTGGTTTCATGTTAATAGTCAAGTCAAGACACAAGCTTCTAAATTTATCAAACTAAGAAAAGAATGATTCTCAGGAAGGTATCTATACCCAGCCGGATGCCCGAAAACTGAGAGGGGGTATAGAACTTAAAATTAATTTCAGTGGTCTTCACCTGGCCGTAAGCCCGAAATCCAAGGAAGGGTGCAGATCTTATTTTATAACCTTGCCAAGAACCTTGGCACAGTCTTGGGCAAATTGTGAAATTTCTCGCAAGCTACCCTGGACCTGGATGGTCCCGAAGAGTGTAAGTCTCTGATCAGAGCATTAAGTATTTCATGTCCTTATGAACCCATCCCGAATGGATGGAAGAACGACTTCTATGTCACTTACTACATACTCTATCCCCCATGGATAGAAATTGGGTCTGGACGACCCTTTTATTTGCCCAGGACAAAAGAGCCTGGATGGCTAAGTGAAAGTTTTGTCCCAGATGGACTCTTTTAAAAATTGGACTCTTTGTCCCAGATGATTCCACTGTTATCGAGGTGTTGGGGCTACATCAAACGTCTCAGATTTCCAAAGGGTTTGCGTCCTCAGAGATATAACCTGTCAAAAATGCAACCACAAAATTACTTCTCATTTTTGTTTATAACATTTCATGGCATCTTTCCTAATGCGTACCTTTTTCTTAAATAACCTCAAAATGTGGGAAAACACTGAAAACCAAGCAATGTAGGATAATAGTGCTCACTTAAGTCACTTAAGTTACCAGGTTCCTTTCTCATTTTACGAGCTTGCACTTGTTTCTATGATATATATAAAACTGAATTGAGAATGTATATGCATATTTATTACCCGTTGAGTTGTATTGGTTGAGAGTGCTTGTGAAATGGTTAGAAGATATTAGATTAACAAATGTTCCTGAATGTTGTTGGTTGTATATGTTTTCATCTCCCATTGTAATATATTATCGTGCAATACTTAAATTGGGGACTTTGATAATTTGATCATTATTAAACAAAGTTTACATGAGTATCATCCCAAACTACAATGTATGTTCCATCTTATTAACACAAAACATATAGTGTAGGTTGCAGTGATACTCATGTAACATTTGTTTAATGATTATCAAATTACCAAAGTGTTGAATTTAAGTTTTTTACGATAATGTATTACAATCGGAGATGTAATCATATATAACCTGCAACATTCAGGAATATTTGTTAATCCAATTTCTTCTAACCATTCATCTAGTACTCTCAACCAATTCAACTCAGTGACAATAAAGATGCATATACATTCTCAATTCTAGTTTTATATATCATACAAACAAGAGCAAGCTCATAAAATGAGAAAGGAAGCTGGTAATCTAGTGGGCTACTGAATCTGGATGCTGAGGCAACTAGCAATGAATGGACATGGGCTGGTGGCAGTTTTGCGTCCAGTTGAGTCACTCCTCCAATCACTATGTGCAACTAGCATTGCGCATGCCTGAAGGTCTTCCCCAACACATTACCCAAAGTTTGGTAATGACTATACCACAGCGCGTGCCCGAAGTTCTCTCTATGTGACCAGTCACAACACACTGTTAATTCCTTCGCTAACTCATTGTTGAATAACTGCGCATGTATAGATTACTTAAGTATATACAACTCTTCCTTTGTTGCTTCCTCTTCTTCATCTTCATCTGTTCCTAGCTTGCCTTCTTCTCTAATCTCTGCAATATTTTCCACTTGATCCAACTTGTCAGCGAACTATTCTAATCTCTCTCTCAATTGTCTATTCTCTTCCTCCTGATCCTCCACCTTCTTAGCAAGCTCTGCATTAGTCACCATGCTGCAACTTCCAACTAGAGATGCTATTGCTGACATAAACCAAATTTCTTCTCCAAGAAAACTAGCCGGTGGCTCTAATACCAAAAATGATGTAGAGTTAAACACTTTGGAACACCACTAGAGGAATAATCAACTCTAGGGCCTCAACAAAGGATTCCAACATCATTTATGTCCAATCCTATCCACTGATACATTCTTACATTCTCTGGATGCTTCATAACATGGAAATGACCCCTAGGGAGTTATTTGGCCAAGATGCTCAAGTCTTCTTAAAGGTAAAGGATAGCTTAAGGAATAAGTATAACAGTGTATTATGGTGAAAATGACATGTTCTAACTACTGGTTCAATCCTCCAAGGACAAATATATAGACTTGCTTCATACACCCTATAACCTTCTTGTAGCTCTGCCTGCTCGGTTTTCATTGATTAACTCCACATTTTTCTAAACAACTTGGAAAATAAAAAATATATTTGAGTACCCTTTTCAGAGTACTAACAGGCCTAGAGGTTTCACCTTCTCACTCCAAAGACTCACAAGACTGTTCACACTATGGTGGCAAATAGGCCTAAATTCATGGTATAAAGAAGGAACTACTACGAGGAGATTTTATCTCGGTATGTAACCACTTGGAGCACTTGTAACATCATGAAATATGGTTTATTAGACAATCTAAGCCTTTGATAAGGTCATGTGTAGAAATGAACTTGTTGATTGCATGAAATTGGGGATCAAGTAGGCTAGGTTAATGAAGGAACTACCCCACATACATGCCACAAAGACTCCCTCTTTTGGGGACCTTTGGAGGGTCATAAAAACCTTCTAAATCTTTGGTTACACTTCCAATACGTTCTACATCAAGAATGAGATTGCTGCCTCCATTTTGGCTCTAATTGACCTTAAAAAGACCAACTTTACAAAGGGGCTATCTCTTCTGATCAACATTTCTTCAAACCAAAGATTTTAGGTGATTAGGGATCCCTAAAAACATCCAGATCCAAAGCTATAACTTCTAGATTGACCCACATTAGTAGTTATGAATAAAAAGGCAACAAAACATTAGGTGGCCACATAGAGATGTCCACCTAGAGTATCACTTTTCTCCCAGATCCCTGCATGAACACAAAAAAGGAAAATAAAAACATAAAATACATTGGAAGAGATTTGGTTCCACCAAGGGCCATTGAAAACCAATGGTGGAAACTCAATCTACAACCATTTTTTCAAAACCCTTGTTAAAATTTCCCAAAACAGCATAGTCCGCACAAAAATCTTGATTTCTCCCAAACCACAAAACTTCAGATGCCTTAAATTGTCATAAATGAAAGATAAGAGGTTTATCTAACTTCCTAAATCAATTTTACATCCCATTTAGACCATGTATGCATATGGCAGTTCTCTTTTGTATGGAAAATATAGGAAAACTGTGTTATTTCATAAATATTTGCCAGAAACAATACACGCAAAGTGTTTTTTTTTCAACACCTAGTTTACCTCTTCGAATTCTCTTCTTCAAGTGACATCAAATTCCCATGATTCCATTGGTTTCTTTCAAGAAACTCTTCAGTTTCAAGATGCTTTCAAGAAAGACAAGAAACAAATTGCTTAAACAAATTGCATAAAAGTACTTACTTATAGTGTTGTGGATTTTAACTGTACTGTTATTCTTCTTCCCGTTACTATACTGTACTGTTATTTTTCCCTTGACCAGGGTCATTGATACACAGGGGTCTTTTTTTATTGCAAAGGTATTTTCAATACCCTTTGTAGTTTTAACTGTACTTTTATAAAATTGTACACCTCAGTGTATAGTTTTATAATTGTATACTATAAATATAGATATAAAAGTACTTACTTATAGTGTTGTAGATTTTAACTGTACTGTTATTCTTCTTCCCGTTACTATATTATACTATTATTCTTCCCTTGACCAGGGTCATTGATACCTAGAGGTCTTTTTTTATTGCAAAGGTATTTTCAATACCCTTTGTAGTTTTAACTGTACTTTTATAAAATTGTACACCTTAGTGTATAGTTTTATAATTGTATACTATAAATATAGATATAAAAGTACTTATAGTGTTGTGGATTTTAACTATACTATTATTCTTCTTCCCGTTACTATACTGTACCATTATTCTTCCCTTGACCAGGGTCATTGAAAATGACCCTGGCCATTTTACTTTTAATTGTACTTTTTACGATAATACTGTGGAGCAAATAGGGTGACTGTCCTTTTTCGTTGATGATTTTCACAATAGTGCATCTGTTGCTAGGTCTGCTCTCAGTACTGCTTAGGCTAATCTACATATTCATCACCTGTTCATATGAAGTGGCTCTAATGGCAAGAAATAAGAAAAATCATTACGACTATAGAAAAATCTTTTAGACTAGAAAATCAAGTTCTATAAATGGATGGTTATGATGCTTTGCCATTACAACAATTGAGCATTCATCATTTTGTACCTCTTGGTGTATTCCATTTAACTATGTTAGGCACAAAGTATTCCATTTAGATATGGTGTATTTCATTGAGCATTCATCTTATTAATTAGCATTCATTAACATGCATTCATTAGCATTCATTAACACATCATAACATTCATCGACACACAAACATCAGTCCGAGACACTTCCGTTGATGAAGTGACACAAATTGGTGTTGCAGTTTTGGTGTCGGTATCACCGACGGCTGGGATAACTATATATATATATACCGAAGCAATAACTAGACCATAGAGCATTAAGAAAAATAAAATCTCTTGAAGCGAGGAATTGAATGTTGCAAGCTTCACATTATTTATGGTGGCAATTTTTGATTATTTGATGTGCGTACCAAAAAGATGCCGCATACATTGTTTGATTTGTTTTTTGAAATTTGTTTGCGCAGCCAAGATCGCCCTCGCCATCTAAAATTTAATCACGCTTCCTAATAAATGAAGTAGATGAGAGCTAAGAAATTAGGTTCATGTTTCAATTTCAAGTAGTTCTCTCTGCTTTTGTGGGGGTGGTTGAAAGCAATCATCTAACTCCTTTTACCTTGTTAGAGAGGTTGCTGCAACAGGGTGAGAGATAAGTTTGTTAGGATTAGGATATTGTTTGGGCTATCAGTATTGTAGTGATGCTTCTATTAGGGACCATATGTGGTGGTTTCGATCTCAAAGGCTTTTTTTTAAAGTGGCGTCCTCAATGTCCTGTGGTGATTCCTCCCTCTTACACAATTGAATTTTGTAGTAATGTTTTGTGGATGGCTCCTTGATTTATTTATATTCCTTTCATTTTGTCTATCTTTTGTAGAGGAATTTTCCTCATGTTGTGTGGGCTAGCATATTTTAGTTATTTCTTATATCTGGAAATATTCACCAAACTATCTTTCTTTGATTATGAAACAATTCCTTTATTGTTATAATGAGCTCATGTCTTTCTTGAATTTACTATTGAAATAAATAGACATCTTATTAGGATTTACCTTTCTATTGGTTATTGGTGACTATTCCAAATGTTTTTAACTTGCTGGCTAGTCTTATGTTTGCGACTCTACCTAGTTTATTGAGGATCCTTGGCAGTATGTACAAAGGGGGGAACACCAGGAAGGAAACACTAAGATGTGCCCTTGTATTTAGTATAGTGGTGGTGCAGGTCCATAGCCTAGAAGGAGCATGTTGGGATTTGATGATATCTAGAGTTTAGATCGAAAGTTATCCTTGTGTAAGAGCCAGTTCTTGTTTGCAAACAGATATTGGTAAGGCCATGCCAAGGGAGGCTATCAGGGGATTTTGACTCTAGCCAATAGTTGGAGGTTGATAAGACCTCATTTGGTAATGATACGAATTAGTAAGGTAATGCCACTTGAGTTTAATTTCTTTTATGGCTTTTGTGAGGGCATACAAACCTTTCCTTCTGCGATGGATTTAGCATGTATGCTCAAGGATCTTCCTAGACCCCTTGAATGTGTTTTGGAAGCTTGGGAAGTTCCTCTTCTTAGCATGGTTTGATGGATTCTTAGGTGCGACTTAGACCACTTTGGAGATCCGATCCATGTGGTGGGCCTTGATGGCCCTAGATTTGGTGGGGTGACACTCTTTGGGTTATGAATTTATCATGCTATCCTATCAATAAGTTGTTCCCCTTGTGTGGGCTCTATGCTATTTATTGAGGAACCTCTGGAGGATGACTTGTTTTGAGGTATTCGTAGGACAGCTGGTCTCCACCCATGTAGCATCCTCTTAAGTTTGTCTTGTTGGCTTCTAGGAGTAAGCCTAGTCCTTGGGGGGGATGATGTAGTGCCTCTCTCATTTACCCCTTTGCACGAACATCCTAATGGTGTGGTTGCGACTGTCACTCTCGAAGGGTAAGGTCATGTTGGTCCCATGTGAGGGAGAATCTGCCAGGAGGATTGTTTTGGATTGTGTATCGACATTGTGCGTGAACTAAGAGACGTAGGATATGGTCTTGAATCACATTCCAGAGACCCTTAGAGCAAGGATGAGTCATTCATGTGGATGTAGTGATTGTTACCTGCATTATGGTTGATGGCATCATGAGATGTTCTTTGCCCTTAGATTTTGGGCATGACAACTCATGACAAAAATATGTACGGCTAATGAGCAGCAATCGAATGAACAACAAGTTTTGAGTCTAAAAATCAGAAAAAAAATAAATGTTTTGTGCATTGAAACTTCTCCGCAAACATTGAAATCAACCTTGGATCAACCAAAAGTGGTTATTTAAACATGCACAATCAACTTCCAATGGTTCCCAACCAATTTTCAAATAGGGAACCATTGGTTACAAGATTGTCAACATTTTGCATAACAAATATACAAAAGTTGTCACCCAGCTCCGTGCATGAACACAAAAAAGGAAAATAAAAACATAAAATACATTGGAAGAGATTGGGTTCCACCAAGGGCCATTGAAAACCAATGGTGGAAACTCAATCTACAACCATTTTTTCAAAACCCTTGCTAAAACTGCCCAAAACAGCACAGTTTGTGCAAAACTCTTGATTTCTTCCAAACCACAACACTTCAGACACTCTAAATGGATGCAAATGAAAGATAAGAGGTTTATCTAGCTTCATAAATCAATTTCACATCCCATTTAGACCATGCACGCATATGGAAGTTCTCTATTGTATGGAAAATGTAGGAAAATTGTGTTATTTCATAAAAATCTCCCAGAAACAAATCCTAACAGGGTTGTAAGATCTTCTAATAGGGATCATAATAGTCTAGTGTAGTTTATAGTGGGTGCTAATTTCCACTGAGGTTTTTACCTATTTGGGTTTCCTCGCAAGCAAAATTGTGGTGTTGTATTAAGTGTTATCTTATTGTGTTTATGCTTAATGTTATCTCGTACTTAATTGGATAAAGAATTGAATATTGTACATAATTGATTCACCCCCCCCCCAGCCACCCCCCCTCTTAGTTATCTCTTGGGACTATTCCTAACAATTGGTATCAGAGCCAAGTGCCTCAGAGAGAAAGTTTAATAGGTTGAGGTTGATCATATGGCATTCTTTAGAAAAGAAAGTCCTAAGTTTGATGGAGAGAACTATCTAGACTGGAAGAACAAAATGATGACACATCTGTAGTGCATTGCCTTTGAGATTTTTGAAGTAGCTATGAAAGAAGTTTAGATTCCCTCTCTAGAAGATCTTGCGAAGGAAGATACAACACTTAAGCAGAAGGAGATGTTCACTAAAAATGCTATTTCCAAAGAATCCGTTATCAGCACATTATTTGACAGCGAGTTTTCATAGATCAAGAAAGTTGATAAAGCCTACAAGATATGGAAGTATCTAGATGACATGTTTGAAGGAGACATCCAATCCAAGAATGCGCGTAGAAAGACATGGAAGAAAAAGTACAATACATTGGAGGTGCTACTTGAAGAGAACATTAGAGCCTACAATCAAAGGATTAATGAAGTAGTTGTAGGAATCAGAAACAATGGTGGAGAGATTTTCGAAGAAGACATAATGGATAAGTTGATGACTACCTTGACACCAGAATATGAGAGCAAGATAAACATCCTAGATGAGATTATGAAATTTTCAAAAGACTTTAAAAGAGAGACCTTAATTAGCAAGATTTCAGCATTTGAGATATCAAGTTTGAAGACACGGCCTAAAAGTGAAACAACCTTCAAAGCTTCAGTCCATCGTGAGAAATCCTTGAACACTTCTGGTAATTTTGATGATGATAATGAAGAGAAATAACTAGATGATTTCATTGCTTTGATTGCTAAGAAAGAAAGGAAAGGAAAAGGGAAATGTTAAGGTTAGTTACCATTCAAATGCTTTTCATGTAACAAGATTGGTCACTTTGCATCTAATTGTCCTACAAGAGTCAAGAAGTTCAAAACTAACTACAAGCCTAAGTATAGAAAAGAATTTTACTATGCTGGTGATGGAGTATCAGATGAAGATTCAGCTGAAGAAGAAATTGGATTCATTGCTTTTGAAGACATGGAGAATTTTTTTGATGAAATGGACCTTGAAGATGAAAAAAAAGTACTGTATGGATCAAAAGTGACCACACTTCTATGAATCATTACATGCAAGGTTGCTCAACAATGAGGCCTCACAAAGCAACTCATAGCTCTCTATGCATGGAGTTGCAAGGGACTATGATAAACTTGCTCTCAGCTAGAGCTATAAACTAGTGACCTTGCTAGTCAACCATACAATGAGAAATTCACAATGAAGAAAAGGGAAACAATGCCAATATCCCCAAATGGAATCAAGGTATGAAAATGAAATGCAAACTAATATGAATATGCAAGATTAATCTATCAAAATGAAAGTACAATGCAACTATGAAAGGAAATAGCAATGGATTACAAATCCCCTAATTAAACTATGTGAGTTATTCTAAAGCTTGAAAGTGAAATCTAAACTATGAAAGCATAAACATGAACTACTATGCAAGATAGAAACTAAATTATGAAGCAAATGAGGAACTCTAAGATGTAATGTAACAATGATCTCCAAAAAGCTCCAAAGTCTTCAAGAATTCCTGCAGCATAGAGTTAGCATAAAACAAGTGTCCTAGAATGAGGGAGAGAGCTCTCCTTTTATAAGAAATGCAAAGGAATGGACCATGGAGATTAAGAGGCAAAAGTCTCAATCAATGGTGGAGCTTGAAAGAGGGGCAATCCATGTGCACAAGTATCCTCCAATAGGAAATTAGGAGTTGACTTTATGTCCATATGAGACAAAAAGTGCTTTTTCCCTTTTTTTATAAAATAAGAATAGTGCTTTATTTGTGCAACTTAGGATAAGAAGAAAAGGTGGGGCTTTTTATTTAATAAAAGGAGGGGAAATATTCCTTTTAAGTAAATAAAAGCTTAGGATAAAAAGGTTAATCCAAGGATAAAAATCCAATATGATCGAAATTAAGATTTGATCAAGAAATTGATAATGTTGAAAATATTGATTATTGATAAAACTGATTCAGGATTGATAAATCAAATAAATGGGGCCCAAAGTCTAGGCGACCATTTTTGGGTGCATATATTTGCCCCTCTTTGACTAATGTGTGATCGATTTGGGAACACATGTAGTCAAAGAATGAAGTTGAAATGTGAGATCGATCTGGGATCACAAAACAACTCAGATGTGAGGTCGATTCGGGATCACACTCGGACAAACATAAATAAAGGCCTTTGAACATGAGGTCGATTCGGGATCACATTCAAAGTAAGAGATAAGAATCTCAAATTTGAGCAAAAGCTCACAAAAGATGTCTGAATCAGGAAAATCAAGAGAATCAGGGATGAGAATCCCATAGGTACTGCCCCCTTGGAATCGAAATCAAAATCAGGTAGAGGAGAGACAGCAAATCGATAAAGATTTGATCAAATCAAAATGAAATCATAATCAAAGATAAATGATAACAGGATAACCATTAGGCCATGAAAACATGCCCCAGTGAGGAAGTAGAAGAATAGATATAAAAGACTAGGAATAGAGTGAATGAGAGACTAGAAAATTTGAGAGACATGGAAGGAAGAAAGTCCATCGAAAATTGGATTATACCTCAAAAAGTCAGTCAACTACTTAGAAGAAGGGGAAAATTTGAAACGCAATTTTGACTGGCAAGATGACCTCGAATTTTGATTTCGAGTCCGAAAATGGATAGAAAATGATGTGATATGAAAGACTAGAAATGAAAGATATGATCAAGAAGAATCAGAAGATGAACACAGTTGACCGACTAGTCTGTAAATGATGAAAAGGAGCGCTCTCTCCATATGCAAAATGCAACACTAGACTGACATGAACCTAAAAATGCAAACTACTATGAAAGTGGTTGACTTGCAAGGTCACAACGCTAATAGACATCTAATTATCATCATCGAGCGTTATTGGTAGCATTGTAAAATCATACAATGCACACTAGCATAACTATGTGGATATGAATATGATCTTTATCAGATAGAAATGTGGAAATCCCACCTAGGCATCAAAGACATGTAGGTCTAGATGACTAATGCAATGAGATCACCTAAGTTTGATATGGCAAGATTATGCTTGTATCAAGACACATGAAAGTCAGGATAACTAGAAGCATGCACTCGCAAAATAGTCAAGGATAATACCTTGTCAATCCATAGTGTCAAGTAAGACCAGCATAAATGCTCATGACAGTTAGGATCAACGAAATATACCCACAAGCAGATAAAGAAAGAAAACATGTTCTCATACCCTCAGTCTTCTAGCTATGCATCATCGAAAACTTCTCAGGGAGAGACCACTCATCAAAGAAATCCTCATAGACAGCACACAGAAAAATAAAGTCAACATATCTCAACAAGTTGATTGTTTAAGTGCGTGTGTGTTGGTCATAGAGTCAGACTCTGATCATTGCATCTGCAAATGAGAAATATCACATCAAACTTAGACTATTGGGTAAGACATCTGATAAGTGTTAAGAAACACTTGACGCAAGGGTAGTGTTGAAAAACACTGTTTGGGGTGGTGTTGAAAAACACCTGTTGTGAAATGCCCCAAGAGACACACGCACCTAAAAGACCAATGCGAACAGGTATGCCCCCTAGACAAAGACAAAGACCAATTCCAGACCAAGTCAAATAAGGTCAAGACATGATGGAGAAAGGCTAAGTGTCGAGGACGCATGCTAAAAGACAAGGGTGCAAAGGCCTCAAGTAGCGCTTGTTTCCAGGTTTTCACCACTTGGAATCTATTTTTATTTTTTTATTTTTTTATTTTTTTGTATTTTTTTGCTACCAAGGCGCCTGTTTCCAGGTTTTCACCAAGGCACTTTTTCTATTTTTTTTTTGAATTTTTTGCATTTTTTGATTTTTTTGTATTTTTTCAGGACTGTATATGCTTTTTAGGATTTTTTTCAGCATCATATATTAATTTTTTTGGTATTTTTTTCAGGATCAATAAAATATGTACAAAGGATGCCCCCAAACAGAAATGAGCATCAAGGATAGAACTTCTTTAGGTGCAAAATGTTGATGGGCTCAAGGAGCTGTTCTCCATCTTCATTCGATAGTAAATATGCACCTGTACCAAAAGCTGCTGTAATAATGTATGGTCCAAGCCAATTAGGTTCGAACTTGCCCTTTTTGTTCTTTGTTCTGTTGATTCTTAGGGTTCTCTCTCAAAACAAGATCACCTATCTGAAATTCCCTAGGGCGAACCTTCTTGTTGAATGCTTTGGACATACGCTTCTGATATACTCTCATGTGATCAAAAGAAGCCTTACGCTTCTCATCTAGAAGTTCTAGTTCTTGTAACCTCATGGCGCGGTAATCTTCATCTGTAATCAAACCTTTGAGAGAGATTCCAAGTGAAGGTATCTCTACTTCTAAAGGCAACACTGCTTCAGTGCCATAGGTAAGAGCAAAAGGAGTAGCTCCTGTAGCTCCTATAGGCCCATAGTGCCGGATTGATTTGTAAGTGCCAATCGCTACCATTCTTGTGTACGGTTCTATGAAGGATTTTAAGAATGGTTTTATTAGAGGCTTCTGCTTATCCGTTTCCCTGTGGAAAATAGATAGAGGACTAATGCTGTTTGATTTTAAACTTCTTGCATAAATGTTTTAGGTCCTTGTTCTTGAATTGACCTCCATTATCAGTAATAATCTTAGAAGGCACTCCAAATCGGCAAATGATATGATTCAGAATGAATAGGGAAACTATTTTGCTTGAGGCAATAGAAAGAGGGACTGCCTCTACCCATTTCATGAAATAATCAGTAGCTGTGATGATAAACTTATGTCCACCTGATGAGTTGGGGTGAATTTCCCAACAAGGTCAAAGGCCTAGCGCTGAAATGGCCAATGAGAAATGGAAGGAATTAGCTCCCTACCTGGAGCATGAATCAGGTTTCCATATTTTTGACATTTCTCACAAGACTTAGAGAAAGCTACTACATCTGTCTGCATTGTGGGCCAGTAATACCCCGCCCTAAGCAACCTTCAGGCCATGGCAAGACCATTAGAGTGTCCACCACAAATGCCCTCGTGGATGTCTACTAACGCTTGGTTGGATTCCTCCTTTTCCAAGCACCTAAGAAGTGTCCCATCTAAACCCCTCCTATACAAATCACCAGAGATAAGGGTGTGGCGAGAGGCGTTATGGATGAGGTTTTGACGTTCAGAATGGTTGAAAGTGTCAGGGATGATGCCATCGCATAGATATGAATAGATAGCACCATAGTGGGAAGACTCATGTGTGACAAGGGTACAAATGACATTGCTTTTAGATGAGTCAAATATGGGATGGTGTAGCTCTTCCACTAGGAATTCGAATCTTGATTCATGTTGTTCCAACTGAAGGAGTGAAGCTAATGTGGCCATAGCATCTGTAGCTTTGTTCTTTGTCCTAGGGATCTGTTGAAATGTCACAAATGTAAAGTAACGTCTCAATGATTCAACCATCTTTTTGTAAGGTACCAATTTATCATCCTTGGTTTGATACTCCTCATTGACTTGGTTGATAATTAACTGTGAATCCCCAAAGACATGTAATTCTGTTATGTTCCATTCTATAGCCATTTTCAATCCATTGGTCAAAGCTTCATATTCAACAATATTATTTGTACATGGGAATAAAATTTTGTAAGACTTTGGAATGTTGTACCCATGTGGAGAGACAAATAATACTCCAGCACCTGATCCATTTTGCATGTGGGAACCATCAAAAAACATCTTCCAAGTGCGGGTAGTCATATACAGTATGTGTTCATTTGGGAATTCTACCTGAATAGGCATACTATCCTTAACTGGGAAGTCAGCTAATTGGTCAGCAATAGCTTGCCCTTTTATGGCCTTTCTTTCAATGTACTCTATATCAAATTCAGATAAAACCATCATCCACTTGGCAAGCCTACCCGTGAGGGCAGCCTTACTAAGCAAGTAGTTAAGAGGATCAATTTTTGCAACCAAGTGTATAGTATGAGCAAGCATATAGTGTCGCAACTTTTGGGAAGCAAACACTACTGCCAGACAAGACTTTTCAATGCTATTATAATTGATCTCATAAGATACTAGAGTACGACTAATGTAGTAAATGGCCCTTTCTTTCCCAGTATCATCTAATTGAGCCAACAATGCCCCCAAGGAAGACTGTTGCTAAAATGTATAAAATCAATGGTTTCCTAGGAATAGGCGGCATCAAAATCAGAGGATTAGCCAAATACTATTTTATTTGATCAAGGCTCTTTTGGCAATTCTCATTCCAAGCACATGTGGCTCCCTTATGCAATGTTTTATTGAATGGCTGTGCTCTATCTGCAAGCTGTGAAATAAACCTCCTTATGGATTGGAGTCATCCCTGAAGACTTCTCATCTGACTAACATTTCTTGGAGGTGGCATATCTAATATAGCTTGGACCTTTTCAGGATCAACCTCTATTCCTTTTGCTGAAATTATGAATCCTAGGAGTTTACCTGAGGCAACTCCAAATGCACACTTTTTTGGATTCAATCTAAGCTGAAACTGAGCCATGCGATCTAGAATTACTTCCAGATCGTCGAGGTGTGTGTCCCATTTTCTAGATTTAGCCAAGGTATCATCCACATAATCTTCCATGTTCTTATGCATCATATCATGAAAAATTGTGGTCATAGCTCGCTGGTATGTTGCTCCTGCATTCTTTAGGCCAAATGGCATGACGTTCCAATAATAGGTTCCCCATGCACATGTGAAGGCTATTTTCTCTTGATCTTCGGGAGCTATTTTTATTTGGTTATATCCAGAAAAGCCATCCATTAAAGAGTATATCTCATAGCCCGCGGTCATATCCACTATCATGTCTATGTTAGGGAGTGGAAAGTCATCCTTTGGGCATGCTTTGTTAAGGTCTCTAAAGTCTATGCATACACGAATGGATCCATCATGCTTTGAAACTAGAACGATGTTTGAGATCCACTCGGCATAATCGATAGCTCTAATAAATCCTGCACTGAGGAGTTTTTCTAATTTAGCCTTAACAAGGAGAGCTATGTGAGGATGCATTTTCCTCAACTTTTGTTTAACCAGTTTTATTCCTGGAGCTATAGATAGATGATGCATAATAAGATTAGTGTCAAGTCCTGGCATATCTGAATACGTCCAAGAAAAGTTGATTTTCTTCTTTTGCAAAAACTTTGTATATGCTTCTTTTTCTTCAGCTAATAGAGACTGAGCTAGGTGCACTATTTGGGGAGCCTCTTCTATATTCACATTCACTGGTTGCGTAGGCTCAATTGGAACTGATGACCTGTCTTGGAAGTAACTTGGCAAGTTATTAAGTACCCCATCCTTAGGTGCCTCAAAGAGGTTTTCACCCTTGGATACGTCTTTTCTTTTTACTATTTTTAGTTCTGACACCGCCACAAAGTGGTTTTCACCATCAGACCTATTTTTCTTTTTCTTTTATTTTTAGACTGAGGTACTTAATATCAGGCTCCGTCATACTTGTTGTCGGTTCACTGGTGGAAGAGACTACAGGTTCAAGAGCATTTAGATAGCAGGCAATTTCATAGTTGTTCTGAAAAGTGAGGAGTTCAGGCTCTTGATGTTGCTGAGACCAGTCAATTAGGTTGTAGTGAACAAGGGGTAAGTCAATGACTGGTTCAACATTATTTATATGGAAGGTGTTATCTCTGGTGACCATACAATCAGGATTCATCAAGTCCCCTCCTAAGATACCCGAGTCAGGATTTGTCCTACCAAACGAAGCGTCGTCCACTAAGGCAATTCAAGGAGTACAATCCTCTAGTCCTACACTAAGCTCGTCAGTCACATCGGGTTGAGTACTATAAGTATGGACAACATCCATGTCCAAATAAACTGTTGCATCTGAAAGTGAGTCCCATTTGAACTCATGTGAGTCTGTCTCTGAATCATTATTTGAGCCTTGTGATGTACTAGCATCATTACTATCCATCACAGCTAGGATAGCAACACTTGCCATTGTCAATCTAGCATTCATATAGTCACTATCTGTCGTAGCTAGTATAGGAGTACTGTCAGTTGTCAAATCTTTTGAATCTCCCCAAAGGAGATTTGTTGAAGGCACCCAATCATCAGACATGTCTTGTTGATTGGAAAGATTAGGTGTGTAGTCTGAGTCATTGTCACTGTCTGTCGCAGCTGAGACAGGGACACTTTTTTGTTTCTTATTTTCAAAACTTAAGCCAACTGTTGACTTATTCCTTCATCCAAAAAGGGCATGGTTAAGAGGTTCAGCCTTAGCACCCAACCTATGACTAAGGGGACCATGTCTTGGATAACCCATATTCTTGACCAATGTATACCCTCTCCCATAAGCTCTAGGGGAAGGTGCAAAATTCTCATTATGTAGGTATTTCTCTTCTCGGTAAATCCAGTCCCTAACGACAACCTCTTCTTTTTCTTCTTGAATCAGAACTGAGGATTCCACAAACTTATTGAACAATGTCATGGCCGAAGACGAGGGCTTCATTTCTTGAGAAGGTTGGCCATAAGATCTAGGGGAAATTGGCAATTTTGTGAATGAATCCAATTTGTAATCCCCCATACCAAGATCTATGGTCTTGAATTTATTCTTGCATTGTTCAAATGTAGTATCAAAAGTGCTAGCCTCCCTATTCAAAGCAAGATGAGACCCTGCTGAAATTGTGTTGACTGACAGTGTGCTGTCCCTAGGTATGCAGACTTCTATTCCATTGTAAGGGAACTTTACACACTGATGATAAGTAGACGGGACCGCTTGCATCTCATGTATCCATGGTCTACCTAACAAAATATTGTAAGCCAAAGGACCGACATCAACAATATGAAACAAAATATTTTTCTCTACAGGACCAATTCGGATAGGAAGAACAACCAATCCTTTAGAACTATGTTTTGCTTCATCATAAGCCTTGATAGTTATCTTCTTCCTCGTATCAATGACTTCTTCTAAATAACCCAAGGCCTTCAATAAGCTCAAAGAACAAATATTAAGCCCAACACCCCCATCTATCAATACGCGCCTGACACGGGTCTTGTGGATCATAACCTCTATATGAAGGGCCAAATTGTGTGGGTGGCTTAATGACTTGTCATCTTCTTCTAAGAATGTAAGGTAGTGAGGGCTAGCCAAGTGGTTGACCATATTCTAGAATTGATCTACATCTATATCATTAGGGACATTAGCCGCTCGCAAGGCATTCTCAAGGACACGCTTATGCTTAGGGGACAATTCCAAAAGCTCAAAGATTGAAATTTGTGTTGGTGTACGTTGTAATTGGTCAACAAGATTATAATTCAACTCAGGACCAACAACAGATTTTGGAAGAACACCGTTTGACACTGGCTGCTTAGACTTACTAAAGTTAGGACCTCTAATAACAATGGGAGCTTGAGACTGGCTTCTAGTGACAACATTGAGGGGTTGAGACATCCTTTGTGAGTGAGGACCTCTTAGGACCACAATAGGTTCTTCATCAAGCATAGGATTTGAATCCACATCATATCCATAAGGGTCTTTCCCTCTCATCATGTTGACATTGTCACCAACAACTTCAAGCATATTAATAACATTTTCAGCATTTGTGTAGGTGTAGTTGATAGCAGCCTTGCCATTCTTGTTGTTAGAATTCTCTCCTTTCTCATATTTGGGCAAGGGTTCTTTAAAAGCTTTGTGATGCGCATTAGTGGTTAAACCATCATCTTGTAATCATCCATTCTCAATAAGGTCTTGGACAAGATGCTTAAGTTTAAAACAATTTTCTATATCGTGGCCAATTCCATTGTGAAAGACACAAAAAGCCTTCTCATCCCACCAATGAGGCTTAGGATCCGGTATGGAAAATTTTGTAGGATCCTGAGGTTGTGCCAAATTATGAGCAATTAACATCTTGAAAATGTTTGCATAGGAGTCCCTAAGTTTGGTAAATTGCCTCTTTTTTGTTTTAGGTCTTGCTTGATACTTGGGTTTATTCTCTTGTTGTGCTGAAGATGTTTGTAGCTTCATGGCTTGAACTGCATTGGAGAGATTAAGAACTCCTTCATTCTTAGGTTGAGATGAGTCAACAACTCCATCATTGACCACTTGCTTATTCTTGTTCCAATAAGGGTTCTTTTTGTCCTTATTACCATTATTGTTGTTGTTTTGGCCATTGTTGTTATTAGTTGGTTTAGCCAAAATTCCTTGTTCTTTTAGGACATCCTCTATGCGACATGCCACTTCTACCATGGTATTAAAAGAATTAAATGGGATCTTCCTGACCTCATACCTTAGCTTTGGTATTAAATTACTCACAATGATGTCTATTCTTTCTTCCTCAAGAATTGTCCTAGGATACTTTGAGCATAACCGTCTCCATCTTTGCAAGAAGGTGACAAAAGGTTCTCCTTGATTTTGTTTGAGTTTGCACAAATCAAGCATTGTGACTGACCTTGATAGATTATAAGCAAAATGTTGGACAAATCTTTGGACAAGTTCTTTAAATGTCTTCACTGGAGGAGTAAGGTTGGTGAACCACTCCATAGCTTGGCCTTTTAGACTCCTTGGGAATAATCTTATTAAATAGGAGTCTTCATGATGAAAAGCAAAGCTCATTATATAAAATTGTCTAACATGGTCACGAGGATCACCAATGCCATCATATTTGTCATAAGTCGGGGACTCAACCTTCTTAAAAAATTCAATCATCACCACACTTTTGTCTATAGGGTTGGGACATATGGAGTCCAAATTAAATATGCTCTTAGGAGTCCTCATCCTTTCTATATCCTTTTGCATTTTCATGATCACCTCATTGGTTGAAGGATTCTATTTCTTAATCTTTTGGTGGACATTGAAATTATATGGGACCTTAACACCTTTATTGATGAGACTTTCTAGGAATTGGTCCTTGTTTTGTTCCACATATGCTTGAAAAGTTGGTTCTAGTTGCATAGTCATAAAATCCATTTTATCAAAGTTGGCATAACTTCCTTCATGTTGTGAACCATGATGTGCTCGTTGGGAGGGTTGTTTTGAAAGTCTATGAGGTGACTGTATCCTATGGTGATCATATCTTGAAGTCCTTCTTCCTCTAGGACTTGGGGACCTTGAGGGCATCCTTGACCTTCTTCTAGGACTCGGTGAAGGGGTAGATGGGGGTGAGTTGGTCCCACTATTGGTACCCCTCCCATTAAATTGATTTTGGAGTTATTGTGCATAGAGCCTATCTTCTTCTTCTTGGGCGACTCTTTTTCTTATGTCTAATAATGCACATTCCTCTTCCTCTAGTTGTCTAAATTTCTCATTTTTGGTGGCTTGTTCATCTAGATAGGCTTGCTTCTCCCTTTCAATGCTTTTCAATCTCGTATTTGCATATCGAGAGGTATCTTTAAGTGGAGAAGATTGTCTTGATTGCCTTATTGCGTTGGCTGCGTTGATGTGATGGTCACTAAATTCATTGTTCTGGTCCTCGTGTTGTGACCCTAAGTCTGAGTGAGTTTGCCTATAATGTCTCTCAGCTCGTTGATGAGCATCAAAATACCTTGTGTTGTTGGAGGGTGACTCGGGTGGACTAGCATGAGAAGAACCACCAAACACTCTAGTACTCCCATGCCGTTGGAAAATATCCTCAAGAGTTTGATTCATGGCTTCTCTTTGTTGTCGAGTGAAAGTGTAACTCATGTCCATACTTGATGAAAGTGGTGCTAAAGAGGTGCTCACTTCACTAGGATTACCTTTTGGATTAAAACAAACCTCAGATTCACTTTTAGGAGATTGATCGAAAAGGGGTTCTTTTCCCTTGTGCTATTGACGAGTCTTAACTGGCTAAAGGCAACAGGGGGTCGCTTCCCTTGATTGAATTGGTACCTCATTGTAACTGACATGAAAGAAAAAGATTCTTGATGATGGGTCAATCTCTTAAAGTGTCAATTCCAACCTAGGATAATTGAGATTCTCTATTGTCCAAAGAGAAGATGAAAAGATAAAAAAATAAAAGGCATCACCAATAGTGTCAAAGAGGTGCTTCAAGTCAAAGGGTGAATACCCTTGCACTTTTGAATCAGGAGGTTGCACTTAGCCAAAATCAAATCGAAATTGAGATATATAAAAAATGATTTGGACAATAGTAGAATCAAAATTCTCCAAGGGTGTGATCAACAATTCTAAAGATAAACTTTTCACTAGGAATAACTCTCTAACTTGACAAATTATTTTCAAGGTAACCTTATAAATCAATTGAAATGATCCCTAGAAGATTAAAATCAGAAATTTGCAGTCAAAATAGGTCTCTAACAGTGAGGTCAGATAACCTACTCAAAGGCCAAGTCGTACTACAAGCAACTCAATGACTGAAACTAAGAATACTGCTGAAAATATCCAAGCGACAGACTCCAGGTAAACCAGGTGATATACCTAAGATCGGGCGATACTTCGCGCGATGCCAGGCGATAGATCTCAAAACTGACAGGCGATAGACCTAATAACTGTTAGGTGATATCGTTCCAGGTGAACTATCGCGCGATATTTCTCTCTTAAGCAGGCGATGCTGATGCAATTTTTGACCAATTTGTGCAAAATTTCAAGTTTTTAAGGTCTGATTTTGGATTCTCTGAATGTTTAGGGTGAAAATGTCTGATTTCAATCACAAATTTAACAGCATTTGGACAGGTTTGCAAACAGTAGGGGATCAAACATGTCTCCAAACACTTGAAACAAGGGCAAAAGCAACCTTGCCAAGACAAACACTTGTGATATCAAAAATAAAATTGCACCTTATGGAAGCTACCGATTGTTTGTATGTTGAGAACATTTACACTGGTATCACACAATCGAAGACACTTCAAGCAATATCTACCTACAAGACAAGGCTCAATACTTACCAACTTAGCCCATAACTTGATGCCCCCTTGCCTCACACCAAGTGGTTGCCCATGAGAGATATTGGCTTTGTCGTGGAAGTGTCAAATAACACAACCAAAGGGACACATATGGTGAGTATCTTGGGGTGATCCGGGTTAGTCCACTTGGATCAATCCTTGCACTAAGAAGATAAGCGGCTAAATAAAGGTGGCTTCTAACCTATGGTTCTTAGTAAGGGCTTCCATTCATAACACCCCTCTTGCTCCTCATAAAGGACTAGGACCTCGTGGCCTCAAGAGTGCCTTAAGCATTCTTGCTCAATGCTTTCCCCATGGTTGCAATCCCATGAGCTACTCACATTAAGCGAAGATAAGTGTTATGTCTACCAAGGTTTTGTGTCCTCGATAGCCTTGAGATTATAGTGAGTTGGAATAGCCGGCAAAAGGCTTGTCCCCACTTGGGTCATTCCTCTTGATTGCTCAAGAGCAGGCCTGCTAAAGGATCCTAAACTAAACACAAAGAGTGGATGATTTTTGAGGTTCAAGGTTTTTGGTTCACCACAAGGGTGAAGAGCATACTCCCCTATCTCAAAAATTTCTCCCAAACACACCAAGAAAAGATTCAATTACCCCTTTGCTTTCAAAATCCCAAGATGGGTCAAGATTTCTATTTCACCACAAGGGTGAAGAGCATACTCTCCTACCACCTCAAAATTCCTACAACAAGGTATTAAGTGCCTATGAAATAAAATAACTAGTATATGCCACACTCAATAAAGAAATCAATTAAACAAACACTTGATTTGCTTTTTATGCTTAGGGCAGCCCTGCAAAAACCATTAGTAGCCCTCTTTGACATGTAATGTATCAATTTCCTTCAAGCAAGAGCACCTACAAAACAACTTGTTAGACCAACAAGGGTTAGGAAAATCGAAAATCTAATAATGGTTAGCACATGAAAAATTAGATAATATGCAAAAATAACTGATCAAATGACAAAATCTGAAAATGAAACCATCATGGTTGGATTAGGCTCGAAAAGACCTTTCCAACGATATATCGCACTTAAACTTTTGATACCATTTGTGAAAATTTCTCAAAAATGGGTGCCCGTTTTCCAGAGGCACGGATTTGAAAACGCTGAAATTTTCAAAAAAAAAACAAAAAAAAACCAAAAACAGCAAGCAAACTGATGAATCTGGAATTCTGGTCTCTATCTGTCGCAAAATTTCATGCGAGACAGTATAGAGGTCGCGTGAGAAAGTACAGAAGCTCGCGCGAGACAAAACATAGGCCCGCATGAGGAAGCATAGAAGCTCGCGCGAGACAGAACCCAAGCCCAGGCGAGGAAGCACAGAAGCTCGCGCGAGATAGAACATAGTCCGCGTGAGGAATTACAGAAGCTCACGTGAGATAGAACGCAAGCCCGCGCGAGGAAGTATAGAAGCTCGTGCGAGACTCCATGACAATGATGCACGAAAGTATGGACAGCGGATGAAAATCGCAAAAAAAATTATAATAGCCAAAACATGCAGCAGAAATGCAAGAAAATAAGGACAAAACAGAGCTATCTTGCTCCACGGTGGGCACTAGAAATGTATGGATCAAAAGTGACCACACTTCTATGAATCATTACATGCAAGGTTGCTCAACAATGAGGCCTCACAAAGCGACTCATAGCTCTCTATGCATGGAGTTGCAAAGGACTATGATAAACTTGCTCTCAGCTAGAGCTATAAACTAGTGACCTTGCTAGTCAACCATACAATGAGAGATTCACAATGAAGACAAGGGCAACAATGCCAATATCCCCAAATGGAATCAAGGTATGAAACTGCAATGCAAACTAATATGAATATGCAAGATTAATCTATCAAAATGAAAGTACAATGCAACTATGAAAGGAAATAGCAATGGATTACAAATCCCCTAATTAAACTATGTGAGTTATTCTAAAGCTTGAAAGTGAAATCTAAACTATGAAAGCATAAACATGAACTACTATGCAAGAATGGAAACTAAATTATGAAGCAAATGAGGAACTCTAAGATGTAATGCAACAATGATCTCCAAAAAGCTCCAAAGTCTTCAAGAATTTCTGCAGCATAGAGTTAGCATAAAACAAGTGTCCTAGAATGAGGGAGAGAGCTCTCCTTTTATAAGAAATGCAAAGGAATGGACCATGGAGATTAAGAGGCAAAAGTATCAATCAATGGTGGAGCTTGAAAGAGGAGCAATCCATGTGCACAAGTATCCTCCAATAGGAAAATAGGAGTTGACTTTATGTCCATATGAGATAAAAAGTGCTTTTTCCCTTTTTTTATAAAATAAGAATAGTGCTTTATTTGTGCAACTTAGGATAAGAAGAAAAGGTGGGGCTTTTTATTTAATAAAAGGAGAGGAAATATTCCTTTTAAGTAAATAAAAGCTTAGGATAAAATGGTTAATCCAAGAATAAAAATCCAATATGATCGAAATTAAGATTTGATCAAGAAATTGATAATGTTGAAAATATTGATTATAGATAAAACTGATTCAGAATTGATAAATCAAATAAATGGGGCCCAAAGTCTAGGTGACCATTTTTGGGTGCATACAAGTACAAGAGTTAGCACTAATTTCACAAGATGGCATTAGGGTAGATTGGATCATTGACAACGGTTGTTCACATCACATGACAGGAGACAAGGATAGATTTGTACATCTGGATAGATACAAAGGTGGTATGGTTAGATTTGGATACAACACTCCTAAACCTATCATAGGTAGATGAGCTATCACCTTGGATGGAAAGAACAACATTGATGATGTTCTTTATGTTAATAGTTTGCAGCACAACCTACTAAGTGTTGGACAAGTTGCTTGACAAACGATATCAATTGGAATTCAAAGACAATAAATGCATCATTAATAACAAGGAAGGAGAAATGATTGCATCAGGTTCAAAGACTAAAGGTAATGTTTTTTAGCTTAATCCTGAAGCAAGTTGTTTTGTTGCTAAAGTAGATGACAGTTGGTTATGGCACAAAAGACTATGTCACATCAATTTTGACAATATAGTAAAGATAAACAATGTAAAGGTTGGTAAGAGACCTTCCTAGCATTGCAAAACTAGTTGATACAATATGTAGGGAATGTGTAATGGGTAAGCATGTGAGATATTCATTCAGAAGCAAGCATAATTCGACAGAGAACAAATTGGATCTAGTGCATACAAACCTATGTGGACCAAATCAAACAAGATCATAATATGGTGAAAGGTATTTTATATTTTTTGTTGATGATTATCCTAGAATGATGTGGGTTGCATTCTTAAAAGATAAATTAGAAGCATTTGAGAAGTTCAAAATATTCAAAGATAAGGTTGAAAATGAGTCTAGATTGGAGATTAAATATCTGAGATCAGATAGAGGAAGAGAATTCACCTCTGACAGATTTTATGAGTATTGCGAAGAACATGGGATAAAAAGACAGCTAAGTGCTCCTAGAACCCCTCAACAGAATGAGATTGCAGAAAGAAGGAATAGGATCATACTTGATACAATGTGCACCATCATGATTGAAGGAAAGGTCACACACACCTATTGGAGAGATGCGGTCAATAATGCAGTCTATACTATTAATAGAATTCAATTGAGTCTAGGCGCAAACAAAACATCTTATGAGCTATGGTTTGGGAATGTACCTATAGTCAAATACTTTAGAATCTTTGGAAGGAAGTGCTACATCAAGAGAGATGAAGTTATAGACAATTTTGATGCAAGAAGTGATGAAGGTATTTTTCTTGGTTACTCTACTAAAAGCAAAGCTTATAGATGTTTTAACTTAATATTGAAGAAGATCATTGAAAGTGCTCATGTTAAGATTGATGAGAAGTTTATGATTCAAGTAAGATATCATGATTATGCTCCTATGATTGAAGAAGAACCTAGACCTACCACTAGAGAAATAATTGTTGATGAAATGTTGACAACATTGATGTATTATTCAATGAACCTAAAACTAGTGAAGAAGAATCACATAATTCAGATGAGAGAGTCACACCTAATGTTCCTAAATTCAAATCTAGATATCATTCAAAGGAAGACATCATTAGAGATCATAATAGTAAAGTCATGACAAGATCAAAAGCAAAAAGTTTAACAACAAATGAAGAGGTATGTTTACTTTCACACATTGAACCTTTAAGTGTAGAAGATGCATGTAATGATTTATATTGGCATGAAGCAATGAAAGAAGAGCTAAATCAGATAATTAAGAATGATACATGGGAACTGGTCCCTAGGCCTAGTGATAAGAATGTGATTGGAACCAAGTGGATATTCAAAAATAAGATGAATGAAGATGGAATAGTGGTAAAAAACAAAGCAAGACTAGTATGTAAAGGATATGCGCAAAGAGAAGGGATTGATTATTCAGATAATTTTTCCCTTGTAAGTAGATTGGAAGCCATAAAGTTATTTCTAGTCTATGCTACATTCAAAGACTTTAAGGTATACCACATGGATGTCAAGTCAGCATTCCTAAATGGAGAGTTGAAGGAAGAAGTTTACATAGAGCATCCTGAAGGATTTACCTTATCAAACAAACTTGATATGGTATGTAGATTGAAGAAAGCCCTCTATGGACTTAAGAAAGCCCCTAGAGCATGGTATGAAAGACTTGATGGATACTTGACTAAGATTGGATTCAAGAAAGGACCAATAGATTTTAACTTATTCATAAGAGAGACACCTGATGGACTATTGTTAGTTGCTATATTTTTTGATGACATTAGCTTTGGTGGTAATGACAAGCTTAGTGCTGAATTTGCTAAAGATATGTAGAGCAAATTTGAAATGAGCATGATTGGACCTATCAAGTACTTTTTGGGACTGAATGTGCAACAGACAGACAAAGGTATTTTCATTAATCAGTCTAAGTATTTGATAGAGATATTAAAGAAATTCAAGATGGATGATTGTTAGCCAGTATGTACCCCTATGATAATAGGATGCAAGCTTTCAAAAGAAGATGATTCAACAATAGTAGGCATGACCTTGTATAAGTCTATGATTGGTAAACTAATCTATCTTACTCAATCTAGATCTGATATTTCCAATGCAGTTGTTATCGTTGGAAGATTTGTAGAAGATCCTAAACAAAGTCATCTCATGGTAGTAAAGAGGATATTCAGATATTCGAGAGGAACTATAGACTATGGTTTATGGTGTCATAATTTGGAAAATGTAGAACTTCATGTATATACAGATGCAGATTGGGTAGGTTGCATGGATGATAGAAAGAGTACCTTGGGAGGAGCAATATTTCTTGGAGATAGACTTGTTACTTGGACAAGTAAGAAGAAAAATTATATTTTCAAGTCCACAGCAGATGCAAAGTATGTTGTAGCAGCATTAAATTGCTCTATAATTGTGTGGATCAAGCAAACAATAAATTTTTTTGGAATTTAGATTGATTATCTTATTGTTATTCATTTTGATAACACTAGCACTATCAATATGTTAAAGAATCCTATGACGCATGCAAAGACTAAACACATTGAGATAAAATTGTTGGAAACTGTAATTGAAGCAATTGTTGTGTTGTCATTGATGTCAAACCTTAACTGGTAAGATTCTTGCTACTTAGAAAAGTACTATATCTATTGTATTGTTGTGAAGAAGGGAAAGAAAGGATGGTAACAATAGCACCTAAGGAAAGGTTGAGTTATCTTGATACTACAAAGTGTACTTGACTATGTTGTACAATGATGAGACAATATATTGTTTATCTTAATAAGATTGAAGACTAAACTGGTAGGCTTGATCGAGCAAAAATGGAGAAATCATGTTTAAGTTGAGTAATGTTAGTGTCGACTGAGTCAGTATATGCTGAGAAACATTCTAGTGTCGACCGAACATCAGTTAATTGCCAAGAAAGACAGTATAAGCTGAGGAAACATTTTTTAGTAATGACCGAGTTTTCTACATGAAGGCTGAGTAGTTGATCACACTATTGACCAAGCATCATTATTTTTATATTTGAAGAGAATTCAAATTTGGAGCCGACATTGTTGAATTCTTGGATTATGTAAAATTTGTTGACTTTATTTATTAATTTTTTGAAAGCATTGAATGCACTAAAAAATGTTTTATTGTAAATCTTTAAGAGATTTGAGATGTTTCTAGAAAAGGAGCCGAAGAACATAAAGTGGGTAGATTCAATGAATTTGAACTAACCCTAAGATCTACGAAGGAGATTGAGTGGCAAAAGATAAGTTAACCTAATTGAGGAAGTATTAAGGGAACCTAAGCATTAGGTATGCATGTGCATGGGTGAAAAGAGGATGTTGGAAGATCAGTAGATTTTATTGACTGTATAAGCAGAAAAGGCTAAAGGAGAAGTGTGGTGATTTCTTGAAGAAAAGTTTCGAGCAGATCAAAGATGGAGATGGAAAAGTTTCAAAGTTAGTAAACCAACATTTGTGTATGAAATTGGATCTGGATATTTGCAAAGTGAGTTGTATGTTTTTCAGATCAATACTACTGCTACTTTCTAACCATTGTAACAGTCAAAATCTTTTTAACAGAGGTTGACCTAACAGTCATATGTTTAAATCCTTTGAACAAGGTTGTATTCTAATGGAATGTATGTAAGTCCTATAACAAGGCTCACTTCTAATAGAGTGATTGAAATCCTTTAACCGGGTCACACCTAACATTGTGTATTGTAACCTTTGATAGGGTTGGCTTTTAACCGAGCTCACTTCAGAAGAGTGAAAATAATAGTAGCATGTTACAAAGTGGTTTTTCCTAGATTGAGTTTCCACTATAAATCCTAGTGTCAATGCTTGTGTGAATGTTTTGATTTAAATATTTCTGTATTTTACAAGTTAGATACAACTAGGTAGTGGACTGCAATGTTATATGTTTCTATTATGGAATCAATGATGACCGAGTTGGTTTTGGTTATTAGATCTGATTTAAAGAAAAGTTTTTGAAGTTTATTTTATACATCTGGACCTGAGAACAACTAATTCACCCCCCCTCTCTATTGTTCTAAATCATATTAACACTTGGTATTAGAGCTGTGTTGCTTATTATTGGTATTTACAAAAATCAAGTTTAAAGGGACTTGAAGCAAATGACCAGGATGTATAAGAAGGAGGTACCGAAGCTGAATAAGGAAAACTTCCCTGCATGGCAAAGCTTGATGAAGCTGCATCTGGCCGGTATTGGTGATTCTGCAAAGTACTACATTGGGAATGACTATGTCTCACTTGTCGCACCTTTGACTGCCAAAGAAATGAGAGCTAAGCAAGAACATAATCAGGCAATGCTAGAAATTGCATCTGCCCTAAGCTATCTAGAATTTGAGGACATTAAGGATTGCACAAGTGCTAAGGAGATGTGGGACACTCTTGCAAAGATCTATGGTGGTGACATAAATGTACCGAAAGCTAAGGCTGAGAGTCTCAGAGATAAGTTTGATGAAATGAGAATGCAAGAAAGTGAGAACATTGCACAATATTGTGGTAGAATAAAAGAAGTTGTGAATGCTATTAGAGGAGCAAATGGGACTATTGATGATGAAACTATAATTGGAAAAGTACTAAGAACTCTATGTTCTATATATGCTATTAAGATCTCAGCTATTCAGGAATCTAGATGTAACTCTGCAAATGTGCTTACTTTGGAAAGTTTGGTTGGCAAGTTGACTGCTTTTGAACTCTCTAACTATGATAACTTCACTATTGGTAGTATTGGTAATGTTGAATTTGCTTTTAAGTCACAATTAGTTCTGAAAAAGCCAAAGAAAGAAAAAGAAAGATGCGTTAGTGAAAGTGAAAGTGAAAGTGAAAGTGATAGTGACACTTCTGATGAAGAACTTGAAGATCTAGAAGCTCTTATGGCTAGAAGACTGAGAAGGGGAAAATGAAAATATAAAGGTAAACTCCCTATTACATGTTTTACATGTAATAAAGTTGGTCATATAGCTGCTAGATGTCCTGATAGAAATGATAAAGAGGAAGAAAGAAAAGCAAACACAAAGATAGAAGAGATGACAGAAGCTACTGAAGGTACAAAGACTACAAAGGAAAATGTAAGAAATTTTGTTACATTGCTGAAGAAGAAACTGACACTGATAGTGATGATTTTGAAATTGAGGTAGTCTATGTTGCAATGAAAGATGAATCTGATGAGGATGAGAAAATTGCATTGATCTCCTATGTGAACAAGAATGACAAGTGAATTATTGACAGTGGTTGTTCACATCACATGACTGGTGACAAGAGTAAGTTTGAGACCTTACATCATTATAGAGGTAAAAGTGTAAAATTTGGTAATGATGCACCATGTCCTGTTAAAGGAAAAGGTTTGATTAAAATGACTGATAAGATCTCTTGTGAAAATGCATATTGGGTTGAAGGTCTAAATTACAACCTGTTAAGTGTTGCATAGCTCAACAACACTGGTTATTGAGTGGAATTTCATCACAAGAAAGCTAAAATATTTGATACTACTGGTGAACTGATTGGAAGTGGAGAATAGACTAGAGGTAATTTGTTCTATCTTGACCTATCTGAAGAAGCATGTATGGTTGCACAACTTGATGACATTTGGTTATGGCATAAGAGACTATGTCATGTTAACTTTGATAATCTGGTAGAAATAAGTAAGAAGAAGAAAGTAAGAGGTCTACCTAGATTGAAGAAACCTGAGAATGTGATGTGCAAGGAATGTCAGTTAGGAAAAATGATAAAGTCAAGTTTCAAGAGAAAATTTATTACTTTTGAAAACATTATAGATTTGGTTCATACTGACCTTTGTGGACCTATGGGTGTACAAAGTTACTATGGTGCTAGATATTTTATTTTATTTGTTAATGATCATACCAGGATGATGCATGTAATGTTTCTAAAAGAAAAATCTAATGCTTTTCAATTCTTTAAGTGGTATTTGGCTAAGGTTGAGAAGGAGATAGGTAGGAACCTAAAATGTCCTAGATCTAACCGAGGTGGAGAATTTACATTAAATGAATTTAATTTGTTTTGCAATGATAGAGGGATCAAAAGACAAATGTCTACACCTACAACACCTCCACAGAATGGTATACCAGAGAGAAGAAATAGATCTATCTTGGATTGTGCAAGGACATTGTTGATTGAAAAGAATGTGGCACAGAAATACTGGAAAGAAGCTATAAGTATAGTTGTCTACACTCTTAACCAGGTACAGATCAAGAAAGGTACAAATTTGACACCCTATGAATTATGGCATGGGCATGCACCGAGCGTTAAATACTTTAGAATCTTTGGAAGCAAGTGCTACATATTAAAAGACAATAAGAATGGAAAGTTTGATGCTAAAAGTGATGAAGGCATATTCCTAGGGTATTCCACAAAAAGTAAAGCTTATAAGTGTTTGAACTCTAACACTAACAAAATTGTGGAAAGTGTGAATGTCAAAGTGGATGAGTATGCAGAAAGAAATGAAGTTGACAGCAAAAGAGAACCAGAAGATTATAGATCTTTTGTGTATATTGAAGAAGAAGAAGAGGCAAGTAACAGACTTGCACCTGTTGTCGAGTCTCGAGTAAGCAATGTCGAGAAACATGAAGATGTTGTCAAGCATCAGGAAAATAGTTCCGAAAGAGAACAAGAACATGCCGAGCAACAAGTTAATGCTGCCGAGTATCAGGAAGAGGTTGCCGAGCATTTAGAAGCTGAATTTGACTATCTTGTTGAGGAACTTGATGAAATAGAGGAGAGAAGAGCTGAACCTATTTTGGCAAAATATGTAAGAAGACATCACAAGCCTGAATAGATAATTGGAGACAAACATACTAGAATTCTGACCAGAAGTAAGACAAAGGATCCAACATGTTTACTGTGTGAATTTGAACCTAAGTCAACTAGAGAGGCATTAGAAAATGAAGACTGGATACAAGCAATGAATGAAGAGATAGACCAGATAGAGAAGAATGATACTTGAACTTTGGTGCCGAGACCTGAAAACAAAAATGTTATAGGAACAAAGTGGGTGTTCCGGAATAAGTTGAATGAAAATGGTGAAATAACTAGGAACAAAGCTAGACTGGTATGCAAAGGCTACGCAGAAGAAGGAATAGATTATGGGGAGACATTTGCCCCTATAGCTAGATTGGAAGGAGTAAGAAATTTGCTTGCATATGCTGCTTATAAAGATTTCAAGGTATGTCAAATGGATGTCAAGTCTGCATTTTTAAATGGTATACTAGAAGAAGAAGTTTACATAGAACAACCAGAAGGTTTTATTGATCCAAACAAAAGACACATGGTATGCAAACTGAACAAAGCACTATATGGATTAAAACAATCTCCCAGAGCATGGTATGAGACATTTCATAACTACTTGATACAGATTGGATTTTCAAGAACAAATGACACAAACAATCTATACATGAAAGAAGAAGAAGGTAAAGGGTATCTTGTTGGCAAAAAATTTTGTGGATGATATTATTTTTGGTGGACAAGATGCTTTGTGTAAAAGATTTTCAAATGAAATGCAAACTGAATTTGAAATGAGCATGTTTGGTGAGATCAAATTATTTGTTGGTTTACAAGTATATCAGATGAAGGAATGAATTTTCATTACACAGTCTAAGTATGTTAATGAGATACTAAAAACTTTTGGGATGGAAGATTCTAGACCAGTGAGTACTCCTATGGTTACTGGACAAAAGTTATCTAAGAATGATGATGTTGCAGAAGTGAACCAAACTTTATACAGATCCATGATTAGAAAATTGCAGTATGTTATACATAATAGACCAGATATTGCACTAGCTGTTGGAGTTGTGGCAAGATTCTCTGTCAATCCTAAGGAAATACACATGATGGCTATGAAAAAAATTATGAGATACTTGAAAGGGACTGCTGACTATGGGCTATATTACAAGAAGGATGAAAGATTTGAACTAAGAGTATATACAGATGCTGATTGGGCAGGAAATGTAGATGATAGAAAGAGTACTAGGGGTGGAGCTTTCTTTCTTGGACAGAGATTAGTCTCCTGGACGAGCAAGAAACAAAATTGCATTTCCCAATCTACTGCTGAAGCCAAGTATGTTGCTGCTACAGTAAATTGTTCAAATTTGGTATGGATAAAACAATTGTTGGTAGGCATGAAAAAAGAAATAACCGAACCTGTTGTTATTTTCTGTGACAACACAAGTGCTATCAACATTTCTAAGAATCCAGTGATGCATACTAAGACCAAGCACATAGCAATCAAGTATCACTACTTGAGAGAATTGGTACAAGATAAAGAAGTCAAATGGAATATGTGAATAAAAAGGAACAATTAGTAGACATATTCACTAAAGCTTTACCTAAAGAAGCACATGAGTATTTGAGAAGTCAATTAGGGGTCCTTCCCCTAACTGAGGCTGCCTAGTTAAGCTAGGAGCACTGCATCAAATATGCTACAGCAGAATATTTGACAGATTGATGCAGAAGATTGTTACACTTTAGGACTGGCCTAGAGTTGTGAAGAAGAGAAAAAGACAAGGAATCAGTCATAAGCAAGATGATAGAGGGAGAAACATTGAGTTGCACAGATAATATCTACATCTGATGGATGTATGTTTTAGTTGCTGCTTTGGCATTTTTGTCAAAGAGGGAGATGAACTGAGATGATATAATAACACATGACACTGAAAAGAAAAGTAAGGAGATGATGAACTGAGATGAAGGATCAAGATAGAGGGAGATCTGGATATTTTTGACAGTCACAGAAGTGAGGCTAATAGATTCTGAATCAGAATGAAGCTAAGGATATTACAATTTTTTTTTCCTAATGGACAGATAAGTTTTTGGATTGGTTGGTAATCCATGTGTTATTCAGGTGATATCATATGGTGTTGCCATCAATGCCAAAGAGGAAGATTGTTGGAAACTGCAATTGAAGCAATTGTTGTATTGTCATTGATGTCAAACCTTAATTGGTAAGACTGTTGCTACTTAGGAAAGTACTATATCTATTGTATTGTTGTGAAGAAGGGAAAGAAATGATGGTAACAATAGCACCTAAGGAAAGGTTGAGTTATCTTGATACTACAAAGTGTACTTGACTATGTTGTACAATGATGAGACAATGTATTATTTATCTTAGTAAGATTGAAGACTAAACTGGTAGGCTTGACTGAGCAAAAATAGAGAAATCATGTTTAAGTCGAGTAATGTTAGTGTCGATCGAGTCAGTATATGCTGAGCAAAATTCTAGTGTCAACCGAACATCAGTTAATTGCCGAGAAAGATAGTATAAGCCGAGGAAATATTTTTTAGTAATGACCGAGCTTTCTACATGAAGACCGAGTAGTTGATCATAGTATTGACTGAGCATCAGTATTTTTATATTTGAAGAGAATTCAGATTTGGAGCTGACATTGTTGAATTCTTGGATTATGTAAAATGTGTTGACTTTATTTATTGATTGTTTGAAAGCATTGAATGCATTGAAAAATATTTTATTGTAAATCTTTAAGAGATTTGAGATGTTTTTAGAAAAGGAGCCGAAGAACATAAAGTGGGTAGATTCAATGAATCTGACCTAACCCTAAGATCTACGAAGGAGATTGAGTGGAAAAAGATAAGTTAACCTAATTGAGGAAGTATTAAGGGAACCTAAGCATTAGGTATGCATGTGCATGGGTGAAAAGAGGATGTTGGAAGATTAGTAGATTTTATTGATTGTATAAGCAGAAAAGGCTGAAGGAGAAGTGTGGTGATTGCTTGAAGAAAAGTTCTGAGTAGATCAGAGATAGAGATGGAAAAGTTTCAAAGTCAATAAACCAACATTTGTGTATGGAATTGGATCTAATATTTGCAAAGTGAGTTGTATGTTTTTCAGATCAATACTGCTGCTACTTTCTAACCATTGTAATAGTCAAAATCCTTTTAACAGAGGTTGACCTAACAGTCATATGTTTAAATCCTTTGAACAAGGTTGCATTCGAATGGAATGTATCTAAGTCCTATAATAAGGCTCACTTCTAACAGAGTGATTGAAATCCTTTAACTAGGTCACACCTAACAGTGTGTATTGTAACCTTTGACAGGGTTGGCTTTTAACCGAGCTCACTTCAGAAGAGTGAAAATAATAGTAGCATGTTACAAAGTGGTTTTTACTAGATTGAGTTTCCACTATAAATCCTAGTGTCAATACTTGTGTGAATGTTTTGATTTAAACATTTCTATGTTTTACAAGTTAGATACAGCTGGGTAGTGGACTACAATGTTATATGTTTTTATTATGGAATCAATGATGACCGAGTTGGTTTTGGTTGTTAGATCTGATTTAAAGAAAAGTTTTTGAAGTTTATTTTATACATCTAGACCTGAGAACAACCAATTCACCCCCCCTCTCTATTGTTCTAAATCATATTAACAAAAATATCACTTCCTAAGAGAGAAAGTAGGAGAGAAAGAAGTAAATTTGGACTATGTGAACACAAAAGATTAGTTAGCAGACATATTCACAAAGCCTTTACCTAAGGATACATTTAAGTATCCCAGGGAGAAGTTGGGAGTAATTCCCTTCCCCGAATCTGATTAGAGTTTGCAAGAGTGCATCAGTCCTCAATGACTTATGAATGGTTGACTACTCTACTTCAGGAGTAGTACCGGTGCTTAATTGATTGGCTCCCTTTTCCATTGATGTCAAAGGGGGATTAAGTATACAGTCATGAAAAATAAAATAGTAAGAGGATACAACAGTTGATATTCAGAGCATTCAACAGTAGATGGAGGATTCTTCCTTGAGGAATTTTTGTTGAGGAAATGGAGAATGTTATAAAATAATTGTAGAAAGGGGGAGTGAGTATTTAGCAAGAAGAAACAAAATAGTAAGAGATTGAGGATTCATCCTTAGGGGAGTTTTGTTGAGGAAATGGAGAATATTAGAAAATAATTATACATTTGGATTGGTGGTGTTTTTCATTTCATATGTTTCCATCAATGCCAAAGGGGGAGATTGTTGGAGATTTGCCAGCAAGCTAGTGCTGACTGTATGTTTGTCATTGATGATAACATATGGTAAGCAACGTGCGTGGAAGCCTAATGGAGAGAGCCTTGAGTATATGTTTCCTAGATATTTTATCAAGATGATATCATAGATGCAGAGGTTGATTCTAAGTTATGACAGTAATACAGTTGTGTGTATCAGTAAGAGTTCCTAATAGGTTCCATGAAGAGTTATGTATGTGATTTGCAATATGGTTGTAATGGAGCCTTGCACATTTATATGTATGTTTTAGATATGTCAGTAAAGCTATGTTCATGAACACAGAGTTATCTGTGCAGTACAAGTTGAGTTATGAAGTTTCTAGTTTCCAATTACAGTTTCCAAAGTTTATCAGATGGAGCCAACATTGTTTTTGTTGTTTTATTAGTTGCACCTATCATTTGGATATGCGTGCTTGGATTAGTGTTTGCAGAAGAGTTAAGAATGTTTGGTTAAGAGCGCATGATGTAATTCAACATGAGAATAAAGTATCAGTTAATTTGGTGGAGCCGACAGTGTGAAGTGACATGTCTACTCATATGGAGTTGCGCGGTCCTAATTTGTGTTTCATGCTTAGTGTAATTGACTAAGATGTTATTGGAGAGTTGTATTGTTTCTCTAATTTGATTTCAATATGGTTATAACAGGTCTAATTGATTATATATCATTTAGAGGAAGATATTTATAGGTAGTCATTTGTGATTGCTAAGTATGGCAGATTGTTGAAAAAGAAGAGTAGAGAAGAAGGTGCAAAGTTATGAGCCATCAGTAGAAGGTCTATGTGACAAAGTATAGAGTGTATGCTATTCATTGGAACTGATCAAGACATCAGGTCTACTCATAGTTCACTAAAGATCTAGATATAGTGTGTATCTATTAAATAGAAGGTCGCAACCTTCACCCCTTTGAGCAGTGTGCTCTCAGATAGTGTGTCCTCACTCCTAACAAGGTTAATTGTAAAAGACTCCTAATAGGGTCCGAACCTTGACCAGGTCACTGTACTTAATGCATTGTAAAGATCAACTCCTAACAGGGTTGTAAGATCTTCTAACATGGATCATAATACTCTAGTGCAATTTATAGTGGGTGCTAATTCTCACCGGGGTTTTTACCTATTTGGGTTTCTCCGTAACCAATATTGTGGTGTTGTGTTAAGTTTTATATTATTGTGTTTATGCTTAATGTTCTTTTGTACTTAATTGGATAAATAATTGAATTTTGTAGATAACTGATTCACCCCCCCCTCTCTCAGTTATCTCTTGGGACTATTCCTAACAAAGTTATCATATGAGGACATAAAAAAGAAAAAAAATACCAAAAGGTGATATTTGCAACCTCTTTGTAAATTCAAGAAAAAATGAAAAGCTCAAGGATACTTGTAATAGGTTTTAGATCCATTGGTGTGTGCATGAAGAAATTAAAAAAAAGAAAGACTTTTGGGATAGATGGTGGATGGTTTTTGATACTCATCCTTGTAAGAATCACAATGTTCTGATGTATTTCTTGAGGAAACTATATTGTGAGTTTGTCCTCAACGAGATTCCAAAATATTTTGACTTTCTAGAATCTCAGGGTAGAGGCAGTTGGTCATCATTTGATAGATTGAGGGCATATCATGACCCTAAAACACCTAGAGTGGCCAATGGAAAGTCACATATTGATCATTTTACTTTTCCTTCCATTGTGAAGGAACATGTGGAGGTTGACACACTAGGAACGATTAGTGTTCTAACAAAAAATCTCATATAGTGTGTGAAACCTTTAGTGGAGGGTGAGCCTAGTTAGCCTTTGAGGGGCCATATTTATTAGAATTCTTTGGCACTGAGAGGGGGGGGGGTGAATTAGTTCAAATAAATTATACACTAATTTAACCATCGATCTGAATAACTTCAATAATAACTTGTAAACCAAAAAGAATATAACTAAAGTAAACAAATATAATATAGAAATATGTGGGTCCTCACCTCGAGCCTATTATAGCCATTCAGTTTCTGCATTATGATAGACATATTTGATGATTATGTTGTGATGCTTATTGGAGTATTGACATTTTATGTTATGATTTTATCACTTTAGTAGTTGATGCACATTATGTTATGGTTGGATGATGATTACTGAGACATCAGTTTGGAACCTACATGTGTGTTTTTAATTCTATTTAATGAATGAATTATGATGTCATGAGGATATTTAATTTGCGATTAAATTATACATGTATGCAATGATTATGTTTCAAGTTTAGTTTAGTGATGAATTGTATATTTCATGATGAGATTTATGTAAGTTATAAATGAATGATTATGCCATGTGAAGTTTTGATTTAATTATGATTAATTTCTTGAGTATTATTGGATTATGAAAGTTATGGAGTTTACATGTATATTTCCTTGGACTACCGATATTGGACTTGAGTGTGTAGGGAAATAGGCCATGGTAAATTTGGGGAACCATCACAGAGACCAATGTGAAAATCAGTTCGAACCAAGGTTGATTCTAGTGAGAAGCCAAAAACCTCATTGTATCGTATTTTATTCGTGAAAGTAATGTGCATGAATGTATTTAATTTATATGTTTAATTGTTAATGTAATTTATGTTGTGCATGCCCAAGTGGAAATGCCACATGGCTTGTGATGTGTTTTTCTTGTTTGTGTCACTTGACACGTGTGTGTACTTGTGGCCATGTCATGTCCACTTGGGATTGGATTCCATCAACCTAGGATGGTACCCCTTTAGGATTCCCATGTAAACCGTTGGTTAGGAAGCCTTAGAGTAAGTCAAACCATGTTGAACCCGAATTCAAGCTTCAAGTGCATTTTAGGGAGGTTAAATGAGCCCCTAGGGAGTAGCTAGGGTCTTTTTTAGCCACCCCACTTGATGTACCTTGGGTTGGGTACTAAATTTTAGTCAATATTGAGCCCATAACTCATTTATGGTCCTTCAAAAGTACCTCTCAAGTGAAATTTCGAAAATGGAGGGTTGGCAAATGAGGACAAGCCCATTCCTCTTTTCCCATTCTTGGTCTCCATCTCATTTATGAAGGGAGACAAGGATGGATAGAAAATCACCATGAGCCATACCTATTAATGAGGGTTAGTGGGGGTTTGGTGGGGAACCTCTTTTAATATGAATTTTGGGGGAAGAATTAGGTTGACACCCACTTTCTAGATTTAGAGATTTGCTAATTTGGAGAAGACTTAGGAAAGTGGAAAGCTCTTCATCAACTTTCTTCCATAAGCTTGGATCTAGGTTGGTGGCATTCTTCATTTGTTTTTTTTTGTTTTCATGTTGAGAGAGAGAGTTCTCATTTTCATTTTTATGTATGCAAAAATCTAGTTATTGTGTTCTTGAAGTGTTTATGTTATGAGATCTTGTTATTTTGTGATAGTATATGTTATGTGAATCTTGAGTTGTTGTAGTGCAAGATTTCCTTGCTTTGTAAATGTGTAGTTTCTTTTGTTTCTTCTTGAAGTTTTCTTGTGTGTGTTGTAGTGTTTTGTTGAGGGAGTTCTCAAGGCCATACTCACCCTTGGGAGGGAAGAGTAGGCTTGGGGGTGAAGGGAATTGTTGGGACAATCAAGGGTGTAGAGTCTCTCCTTGGATAGGAGAGGGATGCAACATGGATGTATGGGCTCCATGTAGCCATCTCTATTATATATTTTGTATGCTGGGGGTCATAAGGAGTTTGATGAGAATGTGTTTGTGGTGAAAGATACATGATGAGGAAGCCAAGTGATGGCTTACCTCTTATCATGAGATGTGCTTTCTCCTCTTGAAATGGTTCCACCTTCACCCCTCTTTTTGAGTCATTTTGAGACTCATTGTTTAGCCTCAGAAGGGAGTTTTCATTGTGTTTCTTTTATGGTGTTGTTATTGTGGGTTTTCTTGATTGTCTCTTTGTCTTTGTGATGGTTCCCCAAGCTCGAGGGTGGTTTCTTAGAAGCCTAGGATGGGAGGTGAGCATCCCATGGTCTATGTCATTTTTATTTGCAGGTATTGATGATCTTGTTGTAAGAAGAAGCATTGGAGTGATCCCTTATGGTGTTTTGTGAAAGCCAATGTATTGTGTTGTTGATCTTTTGAGATAAGGATCATTCCATGTTGTATTGTATTTGGAAATTGTAGATTTATGTATCAAGGAGTATGAGAAAATGTCTTTGTACATTTATAATAAAGGTAGTGGATTTAGTTACTTGAAAGAATGGTTGTAATAGGTGGAAAAACCATGAGAAAGAGATGTTTTGATAATGTATTATGTTGTTATTTTGAATGCACTTCAAAGAAAGAAATTGTAACGATGTATTTTAGTCCTCTTAAGTTTCTCTTTGGAATATTCATTGTGAAAGAGATATTGTTGATTGTAAGATGGACAATGTATTTATTCATTTGAAATAAAGTTCATGATGGAATTAGTTTTGTGAGTAGTAGAGTATCCTCTCAATGAAAATTATATTAGCATTCTTAATGAAAACTATGAAGAAGAAAAGAGATTTCATTCTCTTACAAATGCATTGAATAGATTATAATTGTATGGAAATGTTTATAGTTATTGAAGCATCATTTTAGTTCCATCATATAGTTTTCATTTGAATAAAAATATTAGTGATAAGCAAGGAAAGGATTCAACTATTTTATCTCTTTGTCCATGCCATTGTTTTAATATTTCTATAGTAGTAGTTTTTATGCTAAAAACAATAGACTCAAGGAAATAAATAAATGTTTAAATGTTATACTAAATTTCTTGACCATGAGACTAATTAATTCCTCTATTAGTCCTATAGTAGGAGTCTTGTTAAAAAAAATGATAGGAGAAAGCAAATGAACTAAACAAGTGAAAAGCTTGTTAAAAAAAAAAAACAACAAAGTGGCAAAAAGAGACCTACAGGTCTTTGGAAAATGTATGGGAAAAAATTCTCATTCCTCAACATAAACTTTTATAACCTTTAAAAAAAAAAAAGTTGGTGTGTTATGGGCATGACAAAATATCAAACATCCACAAAATCATCACATGTGACATAATTATTATTTTGTGGAAACCCTTGGTTAGAGGGAAAAACCACAGTGGGGATGACACCCACAAGTGCACTACTATAGTAAATGAGTTTTCCCTATTAGGAGCTTACAATTACCCTTTCTGAGGGTTCACCCTGTTAGGAGTGATTGGTACCTTGTTAGAAGTACAATAAGATTTTCTAAGATCTACCTTGTAAGAGGATTTTAAAACTCTATTAAGAGCTGACTTGGTTAAGGGATTTACAATAAGAACCAGGGAAAACTTTAAGAAACCCCCTCCCTAGAAAAAATATAAAATCCTAGCGAATCCTACATTATTTTGGGTCAAAAAAAAAAATATTGTTGGCGAATTTTTTTAATTTGAAAGGAAAAAATATTATTTGTGCTAGTGATTTTTTTTCAATTATATGAAAATTCTATAAAATATTGGTGAATCTTTCATTATTGAAGAAAATCATGATGATAGGAACCTATACCTAGAAATCATCATTATATGACAAGAACCTATACTGTTTGATGATCCGAGATTAATGGTAGGAATTCTATTTTGGGCCAAGGTTTTAAAGGACACAAAGATTCCCTTGAAAGTCTTCGGAATAGAGACATGTGTCAAATATATTTCGGGCCAAAGTTTTAAAAGCCATAAAGTCTCACTGAAAGTCTATGGAATAGAGACACATGTCAAATCTATGTACTTAACCCGTACTCTAACTTAAATTTTGACTGCATATTTGACGAATATGACCATCGATTAACACAAGCTTAGGAAATTGCAGCCGAAAATATTCAATTTATTGTGTGGAAAAATTAATTCGATTGGCGAAGTCATCGCTGAAATAAAAATAATTCCATGTCACTATTGGTGATTTGCCTATGCATGGGACCCAATTTTTATAAAGCGCGGTTGACATGGCCATCCCAAGAGTCTGATTTTTTTCACCAAATTTTGGGTCCCTGATGAGTGAAATTTGCCAATTAATGAATATTCACCACTAAAGTTATCCCTAATAAGAACCTGTTAAAGTTCACCTGGTTAAGGGATTTTCTTGTTGTAATTGTTAGGGAATAATAAGTTGATTGATCTGGATGTAGCACTGACTTTTTGAAAAATCCAATCTTTTCTCTTCTCTTTGTAACTACTTACAATATCTCTATCAGATATCTGATCATAACCCTAATTATTTTCACCATAACAACATCAATCTTCTAACATTAATTTTGTAAAATCCTTTTCAATATGAGTAGTACCACTTATATACACTTATAGCATCGACTACATGAAATCTAAATACTTTCCCATGAAAGTGATAATCTTAATGTAAATTTTTTTTCCTATGACTGTGTCGGCTTCCAATAATATCTACATTATACTTCTCCAAAATAGTCAAACACATTTTGACTTCTCAAATGCACCGCCTTAGATCTTCCTTATACAATAGTATCAATCCCAAAAATAACACCTCTTCAATTCTATAACCATTATTACATGTCATCATAACATTAAGTATCATCGCAACCTCTATACCACTTATCAATCTAGAATCTTTCAACTGATGCTCAAGAACACAAGTGTTCTTATCTGAATGAACATGTCAACAAAATCTCTCACTAATAAAATAAATGATTTATGGTTAGAACCATGCTATACTATGACCACTTTGATACTGTAATTATGACTAAACCTCATAATTCTTCATCTATCATGACCATTGTGAAAGTGTTTACCTCTTTGTCTATCGATCTTCTGGACCTAACTAATTTCTACCATTACCAATCACTTAACCTTCATATTGATTGCATCATGCACTTCACTGATTACTCATCTGACTTAGTTTCCATCAATGAAAACCAAACCAATTACTATATATGACTACAACCAATATACATCACCATGACAACTCTCAATCTTATCAAAATACCAATAAACTCCCCCTTTGGTATTGATGGAAAAAACCTTATGTACCTTGACATATTCTTCTGGTCATATTCTCCCCCTTTGACAATAATGCAAAAGGTCCACTTACATCCTGTCAGAGATTAATTTTAAGTTTATCTTTTTTGACTCTAAAGATGTCTCCCATGTCTTCTTCATGTGACCCAAACCAATAATTTTCTCAAATAAACTTAAAACTATCTTTTCCATACTTTCTAAAGTGCTCATGTATGATAATACAAGTATCCATTTTTCCTTCGCCACATGCATCTACATCACCTTCATTGTAGGGGATAAAAATGATTGAAGCTCAAGTATATTGATCAACCTATTGTCTTGTTCATGTTGGATCTTCTTCACCTTTTGAGGTAACTGCTCCACTTGACTACTGAAAGTAGTAGCTGAGCTTGAAATAGGATCAAGCTTACCAGTTAAGCTCTCTAGATCTTTTAGGACTTCAATTCTTTTCTGATCCAAATCTTTTACAAATCTGAATGATTAGACTTTGGTAAAAAAAATTCCTACCTCAACCAATGAAGTATTAACTTCTTTCACCAATTTTGTCAAATTTTCCTTATCCTCAGTGATCTTCTCCTTTAGTTTATCTATCATCTTCTTCTCGAATTTCTCTTTTTCCATCTTTACTACTGTAGACTGCAAATTTGGGCCTTGATCTAAAAAAACCTCAATCAATGTTTCCATTTGATCTATTATAGAATCATCCTCATCATATAAAAATTCAGGAACAAACTTAGCTAAGATATCCCTGGCTTGTATCTATACTCTATCTTTCTTCTTCTTTGATCTCATCTTATCTCTTTTAGCTTTCTTCATCAATTGTTCTGAGTACTTCATCAATTCCTTAGGTTTCAAAATTTTTATGTCTATCGGTGTGGTGAATATTTCTTCTTCTTCTACTTCCTATTCTTTCTCTTCTTCTACTACTTACACCACTTTATTATTCCTCTTTACACTAGACTCTTCAAGACTCAATTTCCTTTTCACATAATATGCTTTTTCAACCTCTTTCTGACTTTCTACTTTTTCTTCTACCTTCTTAGAAACCAATCCTTCCAAATGCTTCACAGGGGATGATGAGGGAGAATTATCTTTACATGTTATGTCTTCTATTATTACCTCATCTTCACCGATTTGACCTTGTTCTAGTTCCACTCCACTAGTTTGTGCTAACTCAACATCTTAATCTTCAACGATGTCTTGCACTTGAATAGGGATATCATAAATAAAATCACCTATAATACCTTCATGTGTAGATGTGTAATTAATGTCATCAATCACTAGTTATTTTCCCTTTTGTTTCTCACCAAAAAATTGTTCTTTCTTTTTTTCTTGATCTTCTTCCTTCATCATTTGAACCATTTTCCTCCATATCTCCATTGTTTCATACACAATATATGTTTTACCAACAAGTATATTTGTTTCTCTATTTTTTATTTTGAACTCTTGTCTGTAGGCTTGAACTAATATCATTACTTCATCAGGACTCATCTTAGGTCGTGGTTCACTAAGTGCTCTCTCTATTATTTCTCTGTCCATTGATAATGCAACTTTCCACCTATCATGGATTGAATCATAAATATATTTAGGTAAAATTTGGTAAAGCTCACTAGGAGTCATACATAATTTATGTATGCTAAATATGATACCATCTTCTATCTTATTCTTGTCTTCATCTTTGAAGAATCCAAATTTTCTTCCAACTCCTCTCATTCTTCCTATCTCCATTATATCTTTGGTAATATAATAAGCACTTGGGGCTTTCTTCTGACCACTCTCTTTCAATTATTTTGCATCCTTGTCTAACTCAATCCTTGTATATTCAACTTATGCAATATCCTTTTGATCATTCTTCTCATCTATGGATGTTCTCTTTCTCTTGTATGTTTTCTTTATCTATTTCATCTTAATTTCAAATTGCTTTATTGTGGGCTTACTCTTCTTGCTCTTCACTTTTTCATAAGTGGATGGAATGTTGGATGATGGCTCTTTGGATGAAAAATTAGCAGTACCAGATGTACCTACTTCATCACTACCAATTTTATGTTTAAGGGTAGATAAAATCCTTCTAGATTTTATTTCAATGATTGGTTTCTTCAATTCCATATTAATTTTAGAAAATGCTTCTTCATAAGTACCAAATCTCTGTTCTTTCTTATCCAAGGGTTTTAAAATTAATTCAATTGCATGAAGGCTTACTAATTCACCCTATACTTCATAACCTACAGGTGGAACCCAATGACTTCTAGGTTCATCCACCATCATAATACAAGAATTTGTATCTACTAGAAAATATATATCATCCTTATATTTATCTACTACACTAGTAGGAATTATTTCATGCTTATGCATCTTAGCTTGGAAATATTTGAAATAACCCCACATTAAATTGTTAAAATTTTCACCCAATTCCTTAATGAATTTACTTATCTTCACAACTACCTCTTTGTTCGTAGACCATACAATATTTCCTCTACTGGAGAAGAAATCTTGAATGTAGAAGAACATACATACCAATAGGGAACCATATTTGAATGATTGGTTCTTTTCTTTCTTTATCCTTTCCATTTTCTCCAAAAACTAACTTATGACCATCGTGCATAAGTCATACACTGAATCATCTTTCACTATCTGATAACCAACATAGATAGCGCTACTGGGCACATTGTTAAATCTTCTTGATTGATATATCCAATAACCTATTACCATAGATGCAAACCAAACTTCTATGTCTTCAATATCATCTATAGTCATAGCTCTTCCATCTTGTTTGGATTTGGTTAGCTCAGTAACCAAATGTGTTGCAACTATTCTCAATATGCATTCTAATCCTTGCGCTAAAAAACTAGTAACTCTATGAATCATTATTTTTGAAATCTTATGAGGCTTTTTCAACCAAATAAACTGATAATGCACTCTAATTAATACATAGAAAATCTAGTTGGGATGAAATTATGTGGGAATGTCCACTACAAGCACTAAAACTTTTGCCTGTAGATGTTTGTGCTCATCTCTCAGTACACATATTCTCATATTATTTCTTGATAGCTCTAGCTCCCAGTTCTTCAATCTTGCAATGAACATACGACCAAACATCCTCGATTAAAAACACTCATGGATGAATCATAGATAGGGAAACTAACATATCAATCTTCATTTCTTTGATCAGATGAAGCTTGAACATGGGTTGAGGCATCTCAATAATACTCATCAACATAGGGGTATCAACTCTCCTTGCCATTTCAATCAACTATTATAACACACAAATTCAACTACAAACCAGATAGATAACTTACAAAATACCGGTTAGGGCTCTCGAAAACTTGATAGAAAATTAGGTTCAAATGATCAAATGAATGTAAAAGTAAAAAGAGTAATCACTTACCTCTATTTATCATTGAGGGGTAAAATAACAATAAGCTATCACCCTTTTATAAAGGAAAAGGCTAACAAAATCAAAGTTGTTCAACTTCAATAGTATAAAAATGACATTTATGTTTAGAATTTGAAGATGATGTAAACTAATTAAATGTGATAAAATGGATGAAGTAAATGATTAATATTTTAATACTTTTTAAAAAAAAGAATTGATGTGTTTTTTAATTTTTAAAGATAATTTTTCAGTTGCTGAAAAATGTTGAAAATTAGGGGTCTAGTTCCCACCAAAAAATTATATGTAAATGAACATTTTTTCCCCTAATTTCAAAATATATCATAGATGACATATATATCTAGTGCATGAAGAAATAAAAATTGGTTTGTGACCTATATTTTATCTTTTATAACAATTCAAATTCCAACTCATTGAAATCAATAGTTTTCATCTTGCAACATATTTTTCATAACAAATCTATCGCAATCAAAAAAAGAAATATATATTCTTGAAGAGGACTCTCCTCTAGTGCACCATATACTTTTCAAATTTATTTAATATGATATACTATTTTTTCTTCCTCCGAATCAACATCTCCTTGACTATTAAAATACCTACTTGCAATATTGTTTAATTACAATAAACTATGTCTAATTAAAACATTATAAAATCTAGATGAGGATATTCTTGACTCTGATCTCTACAAAAGGATATTTTTTTTATTTTTTAAAAAATATCATTAAAAAAATTAGGAGTTATTGAAACGCCACTTTGATGAAATAATTTTATTTTTATGATAATTGGACCCAAAGTGGTATAAAACATGCATTTAATAGATATTTCCAATTGGAAAAGTTAAAGGACTTATCTAACTTAGCTAGAATGAATCTAGCTAGACCATATATTTGACCAAAATTAATTTTTAGTTAGAAATACTAAAATTTAGCTGTACTAATAAGTTAGCCTAAAAGGTGACACCTGATTGTGCTTTTACCCTAAGATATAACATTTATGCACTTCCAATGGTAAAATAATATTTTTCCAATGGTAGGAATAGTGTCATATCACTTATTAATGCATATCCACCGATAAGTACTCAAACATTTATAATCGATATCAAACGGTAACATATATACACCATGAAAATTCAATGTGATTGCCACATGAAAACCAACAACTCAAAAAATATTTATCAAAACCAAAACCATAGCTCATCTCACACCATAATGTGCATATAGATCTTACCACTCTTAGATTTAGGGGATCAGTAAAGGATTTTTCTTCAAGTGCTCCCCCTAAGAAAATAGTGTGCTTAGTTTGAAGAAGAATCCTTTGTACTAGAGGATGGTGACTTCTCTTTGAGTGAGTTTACCTCTTCCTATTTATCTTTTTGCTTCTCTCCTACTTTCCTCTAGATCTTCTTCATTTCTTAACCAACTTCCTCAACATCAAAAATCTTCTTTCCTATTTTTATCTTCTGACTGGTAGGATGATCGGTTGCTAAACTGATAATCTTTTGCAAGGTGACCATTCCTATGGAAAGCAAAGCATGCCATACCGATTGACCTCCAAGGTCCATCATTACCTCTTTGATTTCTCTTTCTGAAATTCATCGCTAGATGACCATAATTATCACATACATAACATGTTACATCAAATCGTCTTTCACTTCCATCAAGACTTACCGGTTTGTTTGGAGACTTAGGAACATACACTTTAGTCTTGCAATTCTCAATTTTATGTCCATATTTGTTATATGTGAAATAATATCCTTCAAATCTCTCATCATTGGACTATTGATAGATCTACTACTAGATATAGATCTGTACTCATAAGCAGTATGACTATACTTATGACAATTATAGAAATAACCATCAAAAGTATAAGACTTGTTCACCGGTTTGATCCTACACACATTTGCACTATGACCAAGCTTTCCACAGTTATAACAAGTAGGTATGTTAGGTTTCTTACCTGAATTTATTGGATCTACCTTATGATCTTATGGCTTCTTAGGTTCAAATTTTGATGAATCACTAGTTTCAAATGTTCTTTGACCAGTGTAACCAAGACCGATTGGGTCTTTGTGTCTTCTTTGTCTCTTCAATTGTTCATCAATCTTTTACATGCTTTCATTGTATTGTTTTAGTTTTTCATTTGCTTCTTTCTTATATTTTAATTCATTCTTCATTTTATCATTCTCTTCTCTGAGTCTTTCATTCTCACTTATAACTTGTAGATTTTCTTCAGTTGTATCTTGCATTGGTTTCTATACAAAGCATATTCCTATCTTAGTCTATAAATTTATTCATCTCTTGCTCTTAGGGCATCTTCAAAAACTTTATTAGCATCTTCTACAGTCTTTCTTGCACTTTCTATTGTTCTCTTTCCTTCAAGATCTTCACAAGTCCTAACAGATTGGATTTCAATCTCTCTTTTCAAATTTTCCACTTATTATTTAAGTCGTTTGTTCTTATCCATCATATCTACAATTTATTCTTTAGAATACTCAGACATACTACCTTTAGATAGTTGTTCAATGTAATCTTGACTCTCATTCAGTTGTTCAGTAAGTTTTCTCCTTATAGAAAGTGACTTCTTTAGTTTTTCCTTCAACTCATTGATCATCTTGTGTGAACTTTCAAGTTTCATTTCATGCTTTTAATTATCCATAGTTGTAGATATTTACCTCAAGTTGTTAGACTTATCAACAAGAGGACCAATGCTCAAATACAAATTGTTAGAATTCTTAGGCACTGAGAGGGGGGGTTAATCAGTAATTCAACCACTGATCTGAATAAATTCAATAATAACTTGTAAACCACAAAGCATATAATTGAAGTAAACAAATAAATGATAGCAATATAAAACATCAAAAAAATCATCACACATGACACAATGGTTTTGCATGAAAACCCTTGGTTAGAGGGAAAAACCATAGTGGGGATGACACCCACAAGCCCACTACTATAGTAAATGAGTTTTTCCTGTTAGGATCTTACAATTATCCTTTATGAGGTTTCACTCTGTTACGAGTGATTAGTACCTTGTTAGAAATACAATCAGATCTACTAAGATCTACCTTGTAAGAGGATTTCAAGGCTCTGTTAAGAGCTCACCCAGTTGTTGAGAAAATGGTGTTGTACACCTTGCATAATAATGTTTATTATTGTATTATTTTATTTTATGATGTAAATGTTGCACCTAGATAGACATGCAACATGTAGGAATTCTCATGGAATATTTTTTGTGAGTTGTATTGTAACATTGTGATATTATTTGATGTAATTATTTAATATTGGGGAAATAAAGTACCTAATATTAAATATGGTTTAATAGGGTTTGGTAGTACATGGTTTTAGCACATGGTTTATGTAATACCACTTGGTGGTTTTGTGGGAGCCTGTTTCTATAAAAGCAACCACAAGGGTAGTTTTTGAGGAAAGACAGGTGGAAACAAGCTAGCTAAAGGTAGCATTTGTGAAGGTTGGAAGCATGGCATGGGTTGTGTTGATTCATGCTTGTTTACATGGATTTCTTAGTTGCTCTTAAAGATTTTAAGGCTTCCATGGTTGTATTACAATGGTATTTTTCTGAATAATACATGGTGATGGATGCTTTTGGAGGTTGGGTTGTTTTCCATCATGAGGGTTTCGTAGGATATGTCTTGTGTCACATTTTTGTGGGTATGTCGTCTATTCTCTTGAATGTGGATTTAGTGTTTATTTGCTTCAAATCTATAATGGGTTATGTGGAAATATCATATTGTTGTATGCAAGTTTCCTATCAAGTGGTATTAGAGATATGGTGTGAGTTAGTTCTGGAGGGTTCATTAGAGAGATGTTTTTTGGCATTGGTTATCTCCTTGTGCATATGTTGTTGTTATGATATCATCATGGTTGAGATTAGGAGATGGTTTTATTGGGCATGTTCCTTGGTTTAGGAATGGTTATGAGTTTGATCTTCTTGTGAGAGGATTACATCCATGATTGGTTATATGGTATGGTTTGGGTGTTGTTATGGTTTCTTGTTTGGGGTTTTATGGAGGAGATCATACTTAGCACAATTGGCATATAGAGGTGTGTGTAGAAGGACATGGTACATGTTATGATTTGCATGGTCTCTTTGGTATTAGTTATCTTCCTGGATGTTCAGTTTCACTTACATTGGGTTTGAGATTGGTTTAAGTTTGTGATTACTAGTTTGTGTTCATGTGTGTCATGTGAGAGATGACATGGTTATTACTTTATCTCTCTTTTTTTTTTTTGTGGAGAACTTGGGAGAGTGTTGGAGACTTATTGTGATAGTCATTCTTGCAGGATATTGGTTTATATGTTGCATATTGTTGCAGATGTCCTTGATAATACATGGATTCACTTCTATGAGATGTTGTGAGTGTTTTGTTTTTAGATTTGATATTACCTTTGTAGTGGGAGCTTCTTGGTGTGTATGTGGCAGGTATTTCTCTTGAGGCTTGCGGTTGTAGGTTACAAGTTGGATATGTTGATTTGGGATTCACTTGGTATACCTTAGAGGTATGGATGGTTGGATGGGTTAGCACTTGTTGTGGGTTCTATTTCAGCAATGGTTTTGATAGCTATAGATACATGTTATTGCCTTTGGACTGAGTGAATGTGCTTGGGATATCATTTGGTATAGGATTTATGTTTCTTGTGTGATAGGTTGGGTGGATTTCTCTTTGGATGGCTTCTATGTATATCATGTGGCTTTGGCATAATAGGAGGTGGGATCATTCATGTATGAGATGGTGGATACTTTGATATTTTTTGTGGGTACTTGGATGGAGCACATGGTGTAATTTGGTTCATGATGGTGTATGTGCTAGGAGGGATAATTCTCTTGTTCATTTATGTGGCTACATATTGACCCTTATGCAATGTATACAACAAGTGAAAGATTGTTGAGAAAATGGTATTGTACACCTTGCATAATAATTTTTATTATTTTATTATTTCATTTTATTATGTAAATGTTGCACCTAGATGGACGTGCAATATGTAGGGATTCCCATGAAATATTATTTGTGAGTTGTATTGTAACATTGTGATATTATTTTATGTAATTATTTAATATTGGAGAAATAAAGTACCCAATATTAAATGTGGTTCAATAGGGTTTGGTAGCACATGGTTTATGTAATACCACTTGGTGGTTTTGTGGGAGCTTGTTTCTATAAAAGAAACCACAAGGGTAGTTGTTGAGGTAAGACAGGTAGAAAAATGTTAGCCAAAGGTAGCATTTGTGAAGGTTGGAAGCATGGCATGGGATGTGTGGATTCATGCTTGTTCACATAAATTTCTTGGTTGTGCCTAGGGCTTTGAAGGCTTCCATGGTTGTATTACAATGATATTTTATTGAATAATACATGGTGATGGATGATTTTGGAGGCCGAGTTTATTTCCCTCATGAGGGTTTCCTAGGATATATCTTGTGTCACATTTTTGTGGGTATGTTGTCTATTCTCTAGCATGTGGATTTCTAAGTGTTTATTTTCTTTAGATCTAGAATGAGTTATGTGTAAATGTCATATTGTTGAATGCAAGTTTCCTATCACTAGTTAAGGGATTTACAATAAGAACATGTTAAAGTTCACTCAGTTAAGGGATTTTCTTGTTGTAATTGTTAGGGAACAACAAGTTGAGTGATCTAGATGTAGTACTGACTTCTTGACATATCCAATCTTTTATCTTCTCTCTGTAACTTCTCACAACTCTATCTCTATTATATCTTTGATCGTAACCCTAATTTTTTTACAATAACAACATCAATTTTGTAACATCCTTTTCAATATGAGTAGTACCACTTATATACACTTATAGCACTGACTACATGAAATATAAATACTTTCCCATCAAAGTGATAATCTTGATGTAAAATACATTTTCTTATGATCACGTTGGCTTCCAATAAGATCTACATTATAATTCTCCAAAATTGTTAAACACGTTTTGATTTCTTGAATGCAGTGCCTTCGATCTTCCTTATACAATAGTATTGGTCCCAAAAATAATACCTCATCAATTCTATAACCATTATTACATATCATAATAATATTAAGTATCATTGCAACCACTATACCGCTTACCGATCTAGAATATTCCAACTGATGCTCAAGAAGACAACTGTTCTTACTTGTTTGAATGACTGTGTCAACAAAATCTCTCTCATCGATCAACCAAATGAGTTTTGGTCTGAACCACACTATACTTTGACCATGTTGATTCTATAAATATGACTACACCTCATAATTATTCATCTTTTATGATTTCTACTAAAGTGTTGACATCTTTGTCTACCTATCTTTTGGACTTAACTGATTTCTAGCATTGCCAATCACTTAACCTTCACACTGATTGCATCCTAATCTAACTTAGTTTCCATCAATGAAAACCAAACCAATCACTACCTATGAATGCAAAAAATATACATCACCATGAAAACTCTCAATCTCAGCAAAATTCCAACAATATTTGTGGGTCATGTGGAGCTATATACACATATAGTTGTACTAACATAATGGGAGATGAAAATGGAATAATTCCTAATGATTTTATGAATTTGACGTTTCACATTGATACACAGGTAAATACTTTCAAGTTTATTTAATTCATTTGATTATATTAAAATTATAACTGAATGAATAACTAAATTAGTATCTAATGATTACATGATCAAAATTCAAGGTTAGAGTTTTGATGGTACTGGTAGTGTTCCCCTAGCCCCCTTTTACATGAGACCATAAAGTCCATAGGTATGTATCTAATAAAGAATTTAATTAATACATGTAAGTAGTATGTGATAATATGAATGGTTGTCTCATAACTTATTGTGAAAGTACATTAGTTTACCTATGCACCCTCAACATGTTACCATAACTGATAATAATGTTGATGATTGATTATCTGATGGAGATGGTGATGAAGACTGACCAAGATTAGAAGAATACATGATAGTAGAAATGTTAGATCAGTTTATAGTCTTTTCATTGATGTCAAGCAATTGATTTCAGGTTTATATTATGTTTCCATATCATTCGGTAATGATATAATATGAATGAGTTAAGAAGAAGAAGAAATTATAAGTTGAGAAGTTGTAGAACTTAAATGGGAAACTGATATAGATCAGATAATGATTTGATTATGTTGACATGATTGTTTTCTACCTAACATATGATTATGTTAAGTTGGTAAAGCATGAAGATAAAGATTTGACAACTTGGTAAGTAAAGTTGTTTTGGCTACTGAGATGGAAAAGTCACTCGATAAGGTAAAGGTAAAAAGGTAGGTTACTCAGTAAAGCGGAAGGGTTTAGGCACCGAGTAGTTAACTGAAATTCTAGTGAAGAACACTATGAAATAAAAAGTTATTAAATATGGATGGAATCAAAATTTAATGATTAGCTATGTTGAGCTGGATGATCATGATGATGAGGAGAGTTTTTGATTGCAAGAAAAAATAGGTTTTAAAGGATACCCGAAACCCCAAACAAGTAGAGTTCAAAAGATTACAAAGTTAAGCGTACTAAAAAGGAACATGACTGAAAGATAGTCCAACAAAACCACATATCAATAGAACCAACACTAGTAAAAAAACCAAAATAACCAGACACCAAAAAACTGACTAGCAACCAAAAAATCCTAGAACCCAAACAACAAAAGGATCCAAGAGAAACTAAGAAAAATCCTTACGAGTTTCATCCGCTTCCTTCTTAGCCTCTGAGATCTTCTTAATAGTAGCATTGAAGTCTGAGAGCTCGAGGATTTGATCTTGGATATTTCTCCTTTTGTCTGACTGAGTGCGCTTACCAGGGCCCTCATCACCCACATCGTCATTGTCCTCCTCAGGTTTCTTGCTAGGGGAACTAGCATCCAACTCCACTTTGATGGTCATAAAAAAATCCATGGAAGAGCCCATGAACATATTGTTGTCTTGCATATGCTTCTTTATAGTATTCTCTAGATTATCTACTCTAGCTTTCATTTCCTGCATCTTCTTATCATTGTCATTGTCCTTGTTTCCCTCACCAGTCTCCAAAATCTCCTGCAAGGAATCAACCTTAGCAGAAATAGCGTGATATTTTAAGTTCATATTTTTTATTTCTTGAAAAACCCATTTCAGTAAATGAAATGAGTACATGGAAGCCACCTTCGTAGTTTGGAGAACCCAAAAAGGTGGGTCAATTTTGTCATCCATATCTTCTTTGAGAAGTTGCACATTCCTTTCTTGCATATTCACAGTTTTGATAAAGGGGATATTCCGAGAGGAAGAAGGGGCATTATCTTTCTTAGCAATAGGGGAGTCCTTCTCCACATCACAGGAATTCTTCACCCTATCTGGATGAACCTCCATAACAACTTCCATTTTGGGGGAGATGGGCACATCATGATCTTTCGAGCTATCATAATCCACCAAAATGGGGATTGGTTGACCTCCCACATCTTCATCTTTCTTGTCATCCACATTGTTACCCTTGGTCTTAGAAATGTCCTTTTCCTCCATAATTTCAGCATCCTCCTCCTTGTTCTCATTATCCCTAGAGACCATATTTGACAATGACAATGAAGCATCGCTGTCATCCTCATTTGAATTATCCATGTTAGCATAGCCTTTAACACTTTCAATAGTAGAGTCTATGTCCATACCAATATCCTTCTCCAACTTTAATTTTTTAGCAAAAGAAATCTCCTCTTTACCACCCATATTGCTCAAACGTTTCTTAGCCGAGCCAGAGGCTTTGGGTGAAGAAATAATAGGGCTAGAAATGGCCTTCTATTTGATAAATTCTACAATGAGGAGAATGAGCCCCTCATGTAGAATGGGTTTCTTCTCTTTTTTTCCTATGGTCAGTAATGCTAAGACAAAGAGATTGAAGGAGAAAAAAAGGCAGACACCCTAATCTTGTGATGGAAGTAACAAAGCAACACAAAATGGTAAGAATGGGCTCTTTTGTACCTGCCATCCAAAGTAATGTATTCCATGATCACCATCATGACCGTCACCTAGATTTCCTTAAAGGCATTAACATCATAGCAGCCACTAGAGTCTTTCACCAAACTCCTTGCCTCATCTTTTCTTTTGGGGAAGCATTGGATGGCCTTTTGTGAAACTCTCTTATCTCTATAAAACTTAATACCTTTGAGGCTCAGACCAGACACCTCAGTAATAAGATCCTCCATTATGTTCACAGTAAGATCAGAAATGGTCACCACCCCATCTTTCCAGGACTCTGCAAACACCTTCGTGGTACCATCCTTAAACCTGTGAAAATGCTCCATATACGCAGTAAGACCACCATTTTTGAGAATTTCCCAAACCTATGACATGTTTTTCCATGTCATACAGTCCTTTGGCTCTCTTTGATTAAGCCCACCACCTATGATTTCAAGAAGAGAATTAACAACAACAATAGCATAGGACAAACAAATGTAGATGAAAAGGGCAACTTTAAAGTTCACGCAAGTAAACTCGTGTCTACATTCATAATCTTGGGAAAGGTAACACTTTCCATAATCATATTAACCTGTTTAGCAATAAGGTGTCTTTTCATCATAATTTCTTGATATGCTCCCACTCCACCCTCCTACTATGAATCCTGTCAAAATCCAACTTGGATTTCATAGCTACGGTGAAATTGCTACTTTCATGCCAGATCATGATGTCCCTTTCCCTAACTGCAAAGTTGGCTAGATCATTTGTGGTACCGTTCGCTTCCTAGTTTGCATGGGAAATGATGACTTGCTTAAAAGAATTAATAATTATTCAGGCCTCTTCAATAATCGCCTTTATGGATCATGATGGTTTAGCGATATTGTTGATGCACTTTAAGATATTCATTGAATCGCCTTCGACCCACACGTTTGGAGCCATATCTTTTTAAATAATTTTAATGGTTTAGAGAAGGGCCATGGCCTCCGCAATATGATTGGTCTGCACCCCAATTGGAAGCACCATGACAGCAAGATAATTCACCATGTCATCTCTTTTGAGCCCACCACAACCCTTTGGGCCCGGGTTACCCTTTGCTGCACCATTGAAATTAATTTTGATCCATCCTGGAGGGGGGGAATGCCAGGTGGCATTCTCTTGAAGGGTGGAAGTTTTGTTCTTGGATCCATCATTGTAATCCCTAGCACCAAAATCCAGCTTCAAGCTAGTCACCGAGTTGTCATTCTCCCTGAGACTCCTCTTAATCTTTTCAACAATAACCACTGGCAGAAGATGATATTTCTGAAAATTCTGTCATTGCGTTCTCTCCACAATCTCCATATAACATGGGGAGTAATGAGGTTCCACAACTACTTATCCATGGGAACCCCTACATTTCTCCATTGGGTACTGAAATTCTCCATGTTGTTAGGAAAAAACCAATTAATCTACCAGCACTGTAAGGTGAGATACCAAACTTCCCAAGAATAGCTATAGTCAATAGCCAGATGGAAGGCCATTTCCTTTTCCTTTTTACAAAGAAAGCATCTATTGGTCAAAACCATACCACATTTCTGGAGATTGTCTATAGTAAGAATCTTATTCTACAAAACCAGCCAAAAGAAAATGTTAATTTTAGGAATTAATCTTTTATCCCAAACCTGGGCCCAAAAGGGGATAGGATCCAGTTGCTTCAATAAAAGATCAGAGGCCAAGGCCATAGTGAAGACTCCTAAAGGAATGATTCCCCAAATCACCTCATCATCTCTAGATGACTTGACCTTCCAAATATTCAAATCCAACATCAAGGGCTTAAGAGCTTCATCCACCAAGGAAAGATCAATCCATGATCTATTCCTCTAGTAGTCCCTAACTCAAGGACCAAATCTCTAGATACATGAATTAATAAAAGGTTGAAAGGCATTAACATAACTAAGAGGGATATCTTTGAGCCGACAGTCTTCCCAAAACTTTACTCTTTGACCATTGCGTAAATACCAATTGGCCCCTTTAAAGGCAATCTCCTTAGATTGTTGGATGCAATTCCAAATGAAGGAACCCTGCACTTTTAGATCTGTCTTCATAAAATAAAAAATGTGGGGGAATGAGTAGAGATATTTATTGTGGATAATCTCATTCCATTCCTTCTTTACCCAAATCCTCTAGATTTTTTTGGCCACCAGTGCTTGATTAGTCACTCTTATGGAGCGAATACCCAGCCCCCCCCTTTCTAGGGGTGCAAACCTTGTCCCATGCAACCAAAGCCAATCTCTTTTTATATTCAACTCTAGACCACAAAAAGTTTCTCTAGATTCTCTTAATGATGTCTACATATTTTTTAGGTATCTTAAAAAGGCTAAGAGCATAAATGGGGAGACTCTGAAGATAGGTCTTCAAAAGTTGAAGTTTTCCCGCTTGACTGAGTAGTGCTCCTTTCCAACCAGCAAGCTTCTTATTAAATCTATCTGCAATGCCAACCCAAAAGGAATCAAGAGGTTTAAGGACAAGGGGTAGACTGGGATAGGTAGCTGGTAAGGCATCAATTCTACAACCAATTATTATGGCAATTTTGTTTTGTCTATCCACCGACGTATTGATAAAGAACATAGAGTTCTTATCCCAATTAACAATTTGTCCAATACCCAAGGAGTAATTGGAAAGAGATTTCTTGATAACCGTAGCCTCCTAGATGGATAAAAACCCCATAATGATGGTGTCATCCACAAATTGTTCATGGGAGCACAACCTAGAAGCAAAAGATGAGGAAATGCCCTTAAAGGAACCAATGCAGATTAAATTGTGAAGGTAGCAACCAAGACATTCTACCATGATAGAAAAAAGGATAGGAGAAAAGGGATCTCCTTGCCTCAGCCCCCTGGAAGGTTTAAAAAATCTGGAGGGAACACCATTAACCATGATTGCAGCAGAAGAAGTACTGATGAGCTGGAAGATCAATTTGAGAAATTTGTCACCAAAACCAAAAGATTTCAACACCTTTCTCATCAAATCCTAGTCCACATGATCATAAGCCTTAGAGAGGTCCATTTTTAGAAAAAAAAACTAGGGTTGTGAGAAGCTTGAGTGGAATTAATAACCTCATGAACCTTCATAATAGAATCAAGGATCTGCCTGCTAGGAACAAACCCACTTTGCTGAGGAGAAATAATCTTCAGAAGAATAGTTAGGAGTCTGAGAGTAATAACCTTGGAAAGGATCTTGTACATAGAATTACATAGACTAATTGGTCTGAACGAATCCATTGAATTAGCACCAGGCTTCTTCGGTATCAAAACAATAAAAGTAGCATTGATTTCTTTCAACAGAGATCTAGATCCAAAGAATTCTTTAACCACATTACAAATGTCCTTACCAATAGTATCCCAAAATTTGTGGAAAAAGAACATAGGGAACCTATCTAGACCCGGGGATTTATCACCTTCAAAAGAAAAAATAGAAGTCTTGACTTCTTCCAAAGAAGGGATGGCAGAAAGAAGTTTATTAGTAGCTGCATCAATAATGGAAGGAATGGAGTCAAGAAGAACATTTTGATTCTCCAATTGAAGATTTAAGTCCTTAGATAAGAGAGAGGAGAAGAAGTCAACCATAGCCATAGAGATGTCCTTTTCATTACTAACCTTTGCCGCTACCACCTTGAGCCTAGAGATCCTATTAGAAGCTCTATGTTTAGAGGCAAACATGTGGAAAAATCTGGTGTTCTTGTCTCCAGATTTAAGCCAAATTGATCTAGATCTCTGTCTCCACTACTCCTCCTTGGAAATAATATTATGAGTCTTGACGAGGATACTCTCCTATTAGGAATGAATGCTGAAGCCTTTGGTAGTCATTCTATAGCAGTGGTTGTTGCATTCATGACTATGATTGTCATTGATGTCAACACAGTGATATTTTGGAGTTTAGCAGAGAAGCAGACACAATTTTATTTTGCACACATGTTATATTGCAAATTGAGTTATGCACAATTTATGGTATGTTTTTTGGTGTGTTATTAGCCTATGGTTAAGAGCGCAAAAGAAATTCATTTATTCATGAAAGTTATAAGCATTTTGGTGGAAGCAGTATTCTGGTAGTGTTCCTGAGTAGTGGTTTTTGGTAATCGGAGGATATCTCCTAACCAGGATGGAATCTGATTCTGTGCAGTTAAAGGGAAGTTTGAGACTCATTGGTGGTGATGTGGTTCACAACACAAACTTTGAGGTCACACGATTGGAAATTTATTGTATCTGGAAGCCGACAGTTTTTATGTAATTTTGATGTAGCATGTTGAAATTATTATTTTGTATTTGGATGCCGACTCATTTGTAATTATTTGAGTGTGGTATAAAGGAAGGAATGTTTTCCTTGTTGTGATGCAATTGGTAATAGTTGTGATATGAATTGTGAAAGTTGTGATGCGAATGTATGCATGAAGTGAAGAAAAGAGCTAATTCAGTGATGAAGGAAGACTTGTGAAGTACAAAGATCTGGATTTGTGATCTTGTGTAGCAGAGAGTGAGGTTTTGGCACAGTGTGAAGGAGGTAACATATTTCATATTATTCTATTGAATAATCCTAAGATCTGTTGGACAGTGAGTTCAAAGATCTTGACTTGAAGCTGTTTGGGCAGTGGGTCCTTCTGTCTTCCATAACTCCTAACATGGTTAGAATCTTTTAACAGGGATTCAAAATCTCCTAACAGAGATTCATATGTGTTGAATGTATTTCATAAGAATCCTAATAGGGTCCATCCTTTCACAAGGAACTTTCATATTAGTACATCATTTTGTGGGCATCATTCCCACCGGGGTTTACTCTTTGATCAAGAGGTTCCCTAGTTAACATATCTTGTGTTATTGTGTCATTGTGTATGATTATCTTTCTATGGTTGGTTACTACATTGATTATATGGTTTAAAGCTATTGAAGTTGATATTGAAGTAGATAAATGGTTTAATTATCAGATAACTGATTCACCCCCCCCTCTCAGTTATCTTGGGGATCTTTACTTTCTAACAATTGGTATCAGAGCGACAGGTCCTTGAAAGAGAAGTTTAACAACTTAAAGAGATCCATGGTGAATTTTAGGAAAGAAAGCCCTAAGTTTGATGGAGTAAATTTTGATAGCTGGAAATAAAAGATGAAGACACATCTCTTGTGTTTAGGACTAGGTTATTGGTTGATTACAAAGAATGAAAGGACTATAATTGAAGAAGACAATCTTGAAACAAGTTCTAAAGATGAGGTAGATCTATTTATGTGTAACATACTTGCAAGAGAAGCACTTTTATCAGCACTTCTAGAGAATGAATACAGTCAGGTAAAAAGTTTAACTAAATCTCATGATATTTGGAAAGCTTTACACTCTACTTTTGAAGGTGATGAACATGCACAGAAAGCTAGGTTACATAATTGGATTTGTGCATTTGAAGACATAAGAATGATGGAAGATGAATTTTTTAGAAGCTATATTGGCAGGATGTCAGAAATTATTGTAGGAATAAAGTCTTGTGGAGGTGAAAAGACAGAGAATGAAGTAATATGGAAGATTTTGAGAACATTGACATTGGTATCAAGTTAATCAGATAAAATAAATTTAAGGTATTTGTGATCAGGATTACTGATTAACCTCCCTCCTCTCTATAATCTAACAATTGGTATCAGAGCTTAGTACTCTGAAGATATAAGTTTGAAGACTTGAGTAAAAGATCTGAATATGTATAGGAGAGAAAGTTTCCCAACATGGAAAAGAATGAAATTGTATCTATCTGGGATTGGAGAATATGCCATTTATCTTCTATAAAATGAATATTCTTCACCACCTATTGGACCCTTGACAGTTGATCAGATGAAAGAAAAGCAAGAACATAACTCGGTTATGATAGAGATTGCTTCTTCATTCTCCGATGCTAAATTCAATGATATCAAAGATTGTAATAATTCAAAAGAGATGTGGGACATTCTTACACTCATTTATGGAGGAGATCAACATGTACAAAAAGATAAGGTTGACAGCTTCAGAGGAAAATATGATGAGATGAGGATGAAAGATGAAGAGAATATCACACAATACAAAAATTGAATCAAGGAAGTTGTTAGTTCCATCAGAGGTGGTGGTAGATCACTGACTAATGAAAAAGTGGTAAGTAAGATCTTGATAACTTTGTCTTATAAGTATTCTATTAGAGTATCTACAATCTAGGAATTGAGATCTATACCAAAAACTATTGTTACTCTTAAAGCCTAAATCAGTAAGTTGACTGCATTTGAGTTAAGTAATTATGATAATAGTCTATCGAACATTGAGACAACCTTCAAGTCATTTGTGAGAATTGGAACATCAAGAAAAGAAAGAGAAAATCACATTACTTCACATGGAAATTATTATGATAGTA